>MU158994.1:437528-470956 GCA_015888305.1 Antheraea pernyi
TTACAAATCAACACTGAAATTTATATAAGAATATTTGAATGCTTGCTAACTACCTGTTTACATAAAAGTAATGAGTCCTTCTCATCACATATTGTGCACTATTTCAAAGTAATATTTGTAACCGTGGTATTAGCTATTAGCTAATAATAAATAACTTTAATGGAATCTTGATGGCTGTTCTACGAAACCCATAGGTTCTGCGGAACCCAGTTTAGGAATCCCTGGTTTATAGAAATGCTACATATCCACCCCAGCATGTTTCGTTACCAATCTGAAATGGGCTTTGATTCTATTGGTCGTTAATAATGTGAGTAAATGTAGAGATGTCACAAAAAAAAGAAGTCGTTCAGTTGAAATGCCATAACTTGTCTAATAAGATATATTTTCCCTTTTTTGGGTAAACCTCATGATTACATAATCAGAATATTACACACATCGATAAAAACGGTTATCGGTTTTCGAATTTTAGTATGTAGATAAAAAGAAAAGAAATGTATAAAAAAAAGTTTGCCATCATTCTGAACATTTGAAGTTCTATTTCATATCAAAAACTTAGTTACCCAGAAATGGTAAATCTGTTATATGGCAAATCCCGTCAAGGCCAACCCCCAAAATTGTGGAGTCGCTGAAAGTGTGGCGAATTATTACAAAAATTGGCACAATTACTTTATTTTTTTAAACACTGAAGCAGCATACTTATGTACCAAACTCAATGTAGCAATATTGCTGACTTGGTAGTACCTAGATATACATTCAATTATTTCAGATAAAACTTAAAGGTACATATTTGTACTTGAGACTCATAATTTGTATTTTTAAAATGTGGAACAATATGAGTGGTTGTCCTGTAGGGTGTGGTTTCTGAAAAATGTTATATCAGTGAAATTAGCTCAGCTAAATTAAATATTTGAGATGTGAGTCTGTTTTGACATATGTATTCGTTTCAAAATACTGTGAAGTAAACTTCATGAGAACTTTATATATTCTTATTTATATTTTAGATCGTGAATATAAGCAACACTGTATAATGTATTCTCTGAATGATCTATGATTTTAAACATGGTTTTTTTTTTGCAGAAACCGTAATAGATTCCATAGCCAAGAGAATCGAAGAGGAAATAGTAAAAATAATAGAATTACCTTATAATGAAACCAAAGATGCTATGAATAAGTTAGTAGAAGTTATAGAAACATGGAATGTTAAACATTTTATATCAGGATTAATGAAGTATTTAAAAGATCCTGCACGAAAACTTGAATTATACAAAACATTGGAATTACCACCCGCACCTCCAATGACGAAACCAGAACAAGTTCTTCTTTATATAGTGGCACAGTTTAATAGCTCTTGGCCAGAAATGAATATTGTTGACAAAATCTTGTCTAGTATCGAGTACACACTCTTTGCTCTAAATCGAACACCACATTTTGAAGTTATAGAAAGTATGTCGCATTTCTATGCAGTTATCTGCAGGTATTTTAAATTTAAAAGTCGTCTGAGACTATTCATGTTAGATGCCATGTATTGTATTCAACACAAATCAGTTACGTTAATTAAGCAATGCCTTGATGTTTGGATGCACATATTACCTTTGGCACATATGGGAATAGGTAAGTCCTACATTTGTAAAATTCTACTATGAGAATATTATTTTATTGGAAAAAAATGGTAAACAAAAGCAACAGTGTATTTGAAAGATGATTTAAATTGCTCATATAGTTATAATTTATTATCATAATTTGATGTAATAAGGTCATCCATAAATTATGTCGCACGATAATGGGGTGGGAAAGAGTAAAAAAAAGAATGATTTTGTGTGAAAACAGAGGAATGGAAAATCATAAGCTTTGTGACTTAATTTGTATGAATCTAAAGTGTCAAAACTCATAACTTCAACTGTAAATATGAACAAAAATCTAAAATATTTGTTTTTGACTTTATGGAAAAGTTGGGCGCCACATGTGATGTGAAACAATATGAAATATCTGAGTTAACTTTAGAATCCATATTTTAACGTGTTAAATATACCATATTCAGATAAAATAGTACGTAGCTCACACAAAGGAAGGAACAGTATAGTATATGCATGCTCATACATAAGGGAGCCGAAAACGGTGGCGTAGAGGGGAATTGACGGCATAATAGAACGTCATGCCGTTTGCTGTGACGGCATATGTGTGGATCTTATTGCCAAGGCCAATTTTTACATCAAAACAGATTTTAATGAAAAATATATAAATGTGAGAAAGAGCGGGCTAATAGTATAATAACATTCTTGTGGTGTAATTTATGGATGGCCAATATTTTCTCAATATTGTTAAGAGTTTAAAATTCTGAATAACACTTGTATTTTCTTTTGCTATTGTTTCGAAAGTTGCCTATAGTATATAATTTCCAGATTTCTTTATAATACACAGTTTTTTTTTCCTATTCATTGAACGAAACACGTAAGTTTTTCTATGGCGTTTTATTATTTCGTTATTAATTTAGTAACATGTCTATCCTGTTAAGTTAAAAATTCAATAACCACTTAAAATAATGTAAGAACTACAAAAACCTGCAAAAGGATCCATTATTTATAATAATAATTTATATTTTAAATATTGCATTAAAATTGATATATTTTATTATTTCAGCTAAAAACCCATTAGTAACATGCCTGGTCTACCTGCTACACTTTTATAAATGTGAGGACAAATATAATAAAGTCCGGGACATGAGAATTATGTTAAGTAGAAACTATTTCTATAAGATTACAGATTGGAATGAAGCTCATATTTTGGACATGTTCAGGAACTCAATTAAAGAGATAAAAAGTACAAAAAGAGGTAGCCTATTTATTATCTAAAATGCATTTTTTTTAAATCAATCTGAATAGATTTATTATTATTTTTTTCGTTTTACAGGTAATTTAATTGAGAAGAAAATGTTGAGAATAGCATTAATTATTTTAGCCAAACGTCAAGGTACGAAATGGTGTCAAAATAACATTATTAAAAAATTACTCCAACCTATTATAGAAAATGATAAAACGCAAGACAGTGTGAAAGAGTTTTGTGTTTCCCTCCTAGGACCATTAATGAAGCCATATCCCATCGACATGAAAGTACACTGTGAAGTAGTTATGAATCAACTCTTTACTATGCTTCAAAATAATCGTGAGTATATAATATAATTGTCATATTTAGTTCCATGAATGTATAGAGGATCGGTCCATACTGACTATAGCAGGGGTTCCTAAATTGAAACCTAACTTAAAATAACGGAACACCAATACCTTTTATTTTAGAGAACCCCATATCAAATGGTTACAAATCAACACTGAAATTTATATAAGAATATTTGAATGCTTGCTAACTACCTGTTTACATAAAAGTAATGAGTCCTTCTCATCACATATTGTGCACTATTTCAAAGTAATATTTGTAACCGTGGTATTAGCTATTAGCTAATAATAAATAACTTTAATGGAATCTTGATGGCTGTTCTACGAAACCCATAGGTTCTGCGGAACCCAGTTTAGGAATCCCTGGTTTATAGAAATGCTACATATCCACCCCAGCATGTTTCATTACCAATCTGAAATGGGCTTTGATTCCATTGATCATTAATAATGTGAGTAAATGTAGAGATGTCACAAAAAAAAAGAAGTCGCTCAGCTGAAATGCCATATTTTGTCTAATAAGGTATAGCATATTGTCCCTTTTTTGGGTAAACCTCATAATTACATAATCACAATATTACACACATAGATAAAAACTGTTATGGGTTTTCCAATTTTAGTATGTAGATAAAAAGAAAAGAAATGTATAAAAAAAAGTTTGCCATCATTCTGAACATTTGAAGTTCTATTTCATATCAAAATCTTAGTTACCCAGAAATGGTAAATCTGTTATATGGCAAATCCCGTCAAGGCCAACCCCCAAAATTGTGGAGTCGCTGAAAGTGTGGCAAATTTTTACAAAAATTGGCCCAATTACTTTTTTTTTTTAAACACTGAAACAGCATACTTATGTTCCAAACTCAATGTAGCAATATTGCTGACTTGGTAGTACCTAGATTACATTCAATTATTTCAGATAAAACTTAAAGGTACATATTTGTACTTGAGACTCATAATTTGTATTTTTAAAATGTGGAACAATATGAGTGGTTGTCCTGTAGGGTGTGGTTTCTGAAAAATGTTATATCAGTGAAATTAGCTCAGCTAAATTAAATATTTGAGATGTGAGTCTGTTTTGACATATGTATTCGTTTCAAAATACTGTGAAGTAAACTTCATGAGAACTTTATATATTCTTATTTATATTTTAGATCGTGAATATAAGCAACACTGTATAATGTATTCTATCTAATTCTCTCACACCTTAAATTTTATATATGTATATGTTTGTCTCTTTTTACATCGCTTTATGTTTCACCGAGTTTTCAATTACAAAAAAGCTTTAAAAAGTTTTCACTTCAAAATCGAAATGGATTATAAATGTTATTGCAAAACTTGTATGTATGTATGTATATGTTTGTCTCTTTTTCGTTTCACCGAGTTTTAAATCAGAAAGGGCCTAAAGAAATTTTGACTTCAAAATAACGGCAAGAATTATAAAAATTATAGATTTTAAACATTTTTCTGTATTTCAGCATCGCCAAACATGACAGAAGCAATCATGAGTAGTTTAATATATATGAATAGACACAACCATCACCGAGTTATAGAGGCTATGATATCATGGAAACCGCATGAAGTGTCATATGAATTTGAAGAAATATTACGTGGTTTTGTCAGATCGAAGCCGATTAAAGCATGGAAGACTACTTTAGCGAGAATACCTTTGTAATACCATTGTATATACTATTTTAGTAATTAACTGTATCAATATGTTGTATGTAGTTTTATCTGATGTGTATAATATTATATGGAAGCAGGTCCTATTGAAGTAAGTAATTGGGTTATTTAATAATTATAAGGTAAATTATGCCTTGTTTGATGAATGGTTCTTGTATATTTAAAGAAACTGTACATTAGACAACCAAGAAAATATTTTAACTTGATAAAGAAATGTGTTTTATTTTCATTAATTTAAAACTATGGTACATGGTACATATAAGATAATCGATAAACTTTTATATCGATTTTATTGTAACTAAGAATATACGTGAACCTAATGACCTATTTCACATTAATTAAGGTAATAATGTAATTGAAATAAACTTAAAGTTGTTCCAAAATTATATTTTAGTACCAGTACTATTAAAACTGCCTCATTAGGTTTATTATGTGAAAACTTCTGTGATTATGTTTATTAAGTTTATTTAAACGTCTTTTATAATTTAACGATATTCAAATAAAATATAAACATGAATTATCTTTTCTTTTACAAACTTTGTCTCAATGTTATAATGTTAATAATTAGTTTTGTATTTTTTTATTTCTACCATGATTACGTGTATATTAACTAATTGTGTTCTTGCGTTCGGTGTTAATAGTTTTACAAATTTATGATAGTATTGCACGAAATTCGTTAGCGCCATTTGTAAAAGACCAGATCCTGTAACTAAATTCGGAAAAGATACAAGAACTTCTCTATGGATCTCTTTAAGGCTGTCCTTCCATCCGGCAGTAAAAGATGCAACCAAAGATATTGACTTCTTTTCTAAATTCGCCAATTCGTTTCTCAAATTACTTTCAAGCAATTGTTCGCCCTCCTTAACGAATTGAATCATTCCACCGAAATGTGGGCTTAATATCTCTTCGACATACTCAGAACTTCGTGCCTGTAACTGGTCTCTGAAACTCTCTGCTTCCTTTGTATTGTCTCTGGTTCTTTCCATCAATATACTCAGAACCATATCATAGTTATTTATCAGGAATATCAATTGTTGTATTCTTTGGGGAAACTCAGCTGCCATTTTTAGCAAAAAGCAGTGTACTTCGTCTTGAAGGATTAGTAGGAGATTACTGAGCTCTTCAGATGGAAATTGTTCACTTAAACTCAACATTGCAGCAGAGAATTCAGCATATCTGCGAGTTATCTGTAAGAATTTTTATATTGTAACAACTTTATATTGAGTACCATACAAGTGTAAAACTTTATAAATGTATTTTGAAGCACTCCTCACCATGAAGCACATATTATTACTATTAAGAAGTGCAAATACCCATATGTTATACATACTCTTTGTTTTTTATCTTCTTAACGACTTCAAAAAGGAGGAAGTTCTCAACTCCGTAATATTTTTTTAAGTTTTGTGTTACCACATAACTTCCTCATTTATAAACAACGGATTTGGATAATTATTTTTTTATTGATATTTTTAAGGAAATCCTATTTTAATTTCATTAGCATTGGACCTTGAATTTCGAAGATACTCCAGGAAACTTCTCAAAATCCAAATGAATACTGATTGAGATATTGGTGGGTTTATGACAATTCAATCTCAGGTAGGTACCTAGGCATATATATCGTGGTGATTTTTTAAGTCTGTTTTATTTATTATACAGTAATATAATCATTTTTAAAAACAATTTCTATTGTTATCATAAAAATGACATTATAGAAATTAAATTATACTATTTTTTTTTATGTAATAGGTGGCAAACGAACAGGTGGGTCACCAGATGTTAAGTGATCACCACCGTCCATGGACACTAACAACACCAGAGGAGTCGCAAGTGCGTTGCCACCCTTGGGAGGAAGGGTTAGGGGAGGGAGTGGGAAAGGAGAGGGGACAGGAGGTGGGCCTCCGGCGCTCTTACTGACCCAACGAAACGCAACAATGCAAGCACTGTTACTTTACGTCGGTTTTCTATAAGAGGGTGGTACTACCCCGGGCGAGCCGACCCATTTATACTGAAACCAGTAATAGTTTCAGCATGGCTCTACCACCATTGAAACCACTATATGAAAAATGTTTAAAATGCCAAGATTATTAATCACTATACACAGTCACTATAGTAATACTGACATGTAGCAAAGATCTCTGTTCGCTCCATGTTGTAACATACATTTTCTGATCTTATATGTATTAATGTCGGATTTTGTTTATAAAAAGAAGATTCGTTTGTTTCGGTGTCACACAAATTGTAAATTTCTATTGCTAAGATATCAAGACCTAATCAGTAAATCTTTATTGAGCATATACTTTTGACAAGTTACTTATTATGTAGCACATCTTCCAAATTTTCTATTTATTCTAAAATTTATAACCGAATATTTACAACAGCAACTTACGTAATGTGGTCCTAATTCTTTATTTGACAACTTTGCTGGATCACACTCTCTGACACTTTGTATATTAAGTTTCAGTACATGTTCCAATCTTGGCCATAAAGTGCTATATAATGAATCCCAATAACTGGAAAGGAGAACGAAAATGTCTTTAATTCAACCAAAAAGTTTTCATTTGATATAAATACTGGCATTTTTGATATACCTTCCATCGGATTCGATGTCTGGGTAAAACATATTAAGCCAATTTTGAAATGCACTGAACAATTTCATTTTCAGGTAACAGTAGTAATTTATACCTATTTCCATAATTAATTAAATAGCAAATAATTTCATGTTTTTTTATAGGTTTTAGTGTTTGACCACACTTTCACTTCCTGGTAAATGATGTTGAGGTCTACGATGCTAATGCTAACCCTGGAGGGAGCCTGACTATCAACCATAGCTATCGAAACACACCTATAGGTGCTAGGTGACAGATTTAAACTTGAGTGTGGTAGCTACCCAGACGGGCTTTGGAGTAGCCCTACACCATCATGTAGAAAAATTAGTGTCAAATAGATTAGGAGCTTTCACTGGAAAACATGAAGCAGATGGTATAGTTCTTCTAAAACTGTTTTAAGGATGTATGGCTTACATTAATTTAAGAAATTAAACAGTATTTATATCCAGTTTATGTAGTATACTCACAGTGCAACTGATAGAACCTAGCAAGCTATGCCCTATACTCAAAATTAAGCTTGCAATATTTGGTAAAGAGCACAGTTGATTATGAGAAAGTGTGATCTGCAGTATTCTGTATGACTATTTGTATACATACTCTGAGGCTCTAGGTTCAGACATGAAGAAGGAACAGTTGACCATAAGGTACTTTTTTACATTTATCTCTGCTATGGGCTTAATTAAATAAGATCTACCACTAATTACATCTCCTGATACAGAAACTCAAAGTTATAAGCTGCAGATAGATCCATACACCAGATTAAGCCCCCCTCGTCAGCGGCTCAAGTAAAACTCAGTCAACAGCTCAAGTCAACATGCAAGTAAAAGGGTTTTATTTTTTCCCTTATCAAACTGAAATAGTTTAGAAACGATAGAATATATATATATATATAAAAGTTGTTGAGGTATGTATGCCTGGTACACATATATGTTTCAACAACACATAAAAGGTTTTTTTATGTCATAACTGGCTAACGAACTTGTGGGTCACCTGATATTAAGTGATCACCACCGTCCATGGACACTAACAACACTGGAGGAGTTGAAAGTGCGTTGCCAGCCTGTGTTTGGGGGAAAGGGAGTGAGGGGGAGTGGGAGGTGGTCCTCCGGCGCTCTCACTGACCGAACGAAACGCAACAATGGCAAACACTGTTACATCACGTCGGTTTTCTATGAGAGGGTGGTACTACCCCGGGCAAGCTGACCCATTCATGCTGAAAGCAATAATAGCTTCAGCGTGGCTCTACCACTGCCAATGTATGAATAGTTAGCTTAGTTTAGTTCAGATAGGTTGCGAATTGCATGTATCAGGCAACAGTCCAAGCCGAGGTGTGCCATACACCCTTGAGCTAGTTGTGAAATAGAATCGGCTGAGTGCCTTAAGCGCTCGCCTTAGTAGTCTGGTGAAGCTGTTAAGATCTTGCTAGGTCGATAGATAATCACTTCGAAAAAAAAAATCTGCAGATACAGTTAGTCTTGTTCAGATTGGCTTTTCTTGTTTATGGTCTTTTTCTGTTTGCCAAAGGTTGAGTAAGTTATATTTTATAATAGTGTTGTTATTCTCATAACAAAAAATATAGAGAGGACTTACATAAAGTATCTTGATATGGAAGTTGTGGATAAGGCAATAACAGACACAAAATATTGAAAAACTTCAAATTACCTGTCTAATGCTGCTACTGCTCTCTTATGGCACATCCATTTGTATCTATTCACTAGTTGAATGCATAGAAACAGAGCCAAGCAGTCATAACATTCCAATACATAATTTTCTATATTTTTCTGTAAGCAATGATTATAGTAAATTTCATGATTATAACAAATAAGCATAAAAATTATAGAACAATTTATACCAATGAATTTTTAAAAAAATATAAGGATAACTTACAACAAGCAGTGATAACGTTTTTCCAAGAATTCTATCAAATAGCTCTTGAGCATGGGCTCCTTTTACATGGAAAAATTCTGTTGTGAACAAGTATTCTCTGCAACCATTATCTACTAGGGCATATTGGAGACTTCTAAATAAAGCCTCATAAGAGTACTGTAAATAGTATAACATATAAATTAATTATTACTATACATTGACAACATAGGTTTAATATTTAAGAGAATAGAATCTGTCACATTTCCTTAATTTGCTGGCACTTTTAAATTTGTAATTAATACTTTACTGGTTGTTAACTATTTTTAAACATAACATTACATCAAGCAGTGTTTCTTATAATGAGATTTACTGGTGTTTTGCATATATCTAGACAGTATACTTTTTTATACAGCCTCATTGTTGAAGATTAAGGTACTTAGGAGGACTTAACACATTAATTTTCATACTAGTATATATCCAATGACATAAAATATAATATATATAGTCCTTAAAATACCTTAATTTTTTGTTGGACATGGGGAACAATAATAGGTGCTTCAAGTTGTTGGGCTAACACATCTCCACGGTTACCAATTGTGAATGTTGTACTCTTATTTTTTAAATTAGATTTTTGAAAAAAGCCTCCTTTTGATCCATCTTCAATGCCCATCAAGTCATCCCTAGTAGGAGTTTCGTCATATTTTAATTTATCTAACCGTGACGCATAGGATTTAAAATATGAGTAATATACTTTACTCAATGTATCTATGTATTCATTACATATCTCTTGGGCCACATTCCTTTCATTTGCCAAGACAAATTCAAAGAAGAATTTATATTTCAGCATAGCATTCTGTGGTATTTGATAGTTGGCCATTGGTTTTCGAAATTTGTATATTTGTTCTAATATGTATGTTCGGATTTTTGAAACAGCTTTTATTTTCAATTTCTCCAAAACATCCTTTACATCATGACATGCCTTGGTTTCTTTGAAATCTTGTTCTTTAACAAAGTTTAATTTCTGATTAAGAATAGCTAATTGGACCATGAACTCCTTATCTGTAACTGGTACATTGTTGATACCACTGAAAGAATTGAAAATTGATCAGATTGTTTATAGAAGATTATACAATTTATAAAACAAAATCTAATAAGAAAAGACAGCAATGGAAAGAAATATTTTTGTTATTTCTGAGGTTTGTTTACATTAATATTTAGTCTAATAATGAACTTGACAAGACTCACAAAATGAGAGTTTCAGATACAGCCATATCCTCAATGAAAGCAGACAGTGGACCTTTTAGAACTTGTCTGTTAGATAACTGAACAGACATACTGACAGAGCGCTTTTGTAAACTTATTATCTCATTGCTAATACTACCTAAATCATTCTGAAAAAGAAATTACATTAATAGTATGTATTATGTATTTTTTCTTTGGTAAGGATTAATTTTAATAAATTAAATAGCTACAGAGTAATATTTTACGCAGCTATGATATTCCTAAAGATTGAGCTATCAACATATACAAATGAATTTACGAATTGTATTGGTAGCACCCAACAGTGTAGGAATAAATATGAAGAGATTGAAAGAGTTGAGAAATAGCCTTCTAGTATCACATTATACGGAAAAATCCATAATTCTAAATTTCTTAGTGTTTTAGTTTTGCAATACGAAGGTGCAGTGTGGTGAGTAAGCCAAAAAAGCTTTCCACACCAGTGGAACATTTAAAAGCTGATATCACTTAGTAAATTATAGGGTGCTACAATTAATTATACTCACAATATGTATTTAAATTATAACTTACCTGAAAAACCATAAGCATACTTTCCATTTTTGCAAGAATGTTATCACATTCTTCCACTTGGTTGTGAAGTGAACTAATATTTTCACTCTCTTTCAAATAATCAGTAACCGAGGCTTTCTCAGCCTCCTTAATTCCTTTATCGATTTGTAAGGCATATTCTCTAAGATCTGTTCCATTACGGAGTACTTCTTGAATTTCGAAATCTTCTAGATTTTTATCCAGTACATTTTTTATATCACTTGATTCAGACATACCTTTGTATTATATATTATTCCGGTAGGTTTTGTATATGATACGTACAATAAATTACACGTATATACTTTTAAAGAAAATGAAGAATAAATTTGTTTGTTTTCTTTTTTTTTGAAACACATAAATGACTAAATGTCATTTTTCCTTCCTGACATGACATTCAGTCACAGTACAAAAGAACTGTCCACAGAATAATGAATCTCAGTATATACTGACTTATCTATGATAATGAAATGTCCAAGGTATTAATAATAATGTACTCTTAATTTTATACACATTTTTGGATTCATATTTTTTATAGATACATGAAATGAGTAGTACAAATACGTACGTACAAATATTGGGGTAAAAAACAATTAACTCAGGAGATGTTAGTACCTCGAGAGATGGCGCTGTACTTATTCTCCGCATTCAAAAATTATATGAATTTTATGGCGACCAATTAAACGTTTCAAGTTGTTTTACGAAAGCGCTAACTCATTAGTGAATTATAGTAAAAATGTTCTTCGTGAAAATACACTTTAGTTTGCCAAATTTCATGTTGGTAGAACAAATGGTTTCAGAGTTTATCTGTCTCTCCTATTTATATATATCTATCAGACAAAAGTTATAACGGTAACACTATGTGGTTATTATATTATAGTACATGATATAAGTACCTATAACATACAATCTATGAATTACTATTTAAATGTTGCAATATAAATGTGTAGTACATGGGCAGTAGGTACGCCAGCACAGAGTACGCCAAAATGTATGATAAAGTTGTATGAATTTTTATACTTTTTTGGTTGTTTTTGTAGTAACTGTTGGAACCAATTAATGAGATACGTATTTTTCAACATTCAATCCTTGAAAGGTGTGGCGTATGTTCCAATTTTAGCAGTAAGCACTTAAACAACTCAGCACTCTGATGATTTTAGTGTCGGACAGTATGACCACTAACGTGGTATACAAATAAGTGTTCTTTTGAATTCTTCTTTTTGCCCGAAATTTGCCCGCATGGTACTTTCTCTCTGTGTGTTTACTTCTACTTTCTATATTTTTTTCAGTAAAGTAAGGAATCGAATCAAAAAGCGTCATTTAATACTTTAGAAAGAATATTCATTTGTTAGAAATTTGAAATAAAATAGTGATATAAATTACATAAAAATGCTAAATATAAATAATGAGACAATATAACTCACGTATGATATAAAGCAAAGAACAAACATTTTCCACGTGCTCAGCACTAAGATCACACAACCGGTAGCGTACGATGCTCGCCTACTCAAATTTCGATACTCGCACGCACATACAAACTCCTATGCAATAGAAAGTCAAACAGAGAAAGGACATTGTGTGGGGATACCGTTTTTTCTTATGTGACGATATCTATCAGTCAACTCCTACAAGCAGAGGTAACGAACTTCGTTCCAAAATCTTACCAATCGTTTAATGACTGCTCAATTTTTATTTTATACCTAAAATTGATACACAGTGGTTCATATTTATATACTTATTATTGTCACCATTATTGTTGACATTGTTTATTAATGTGTATTTAATAGATTTTTAATTTCAAGTTTTTTTTCTTCTATTACTTACAAGATTTTTTAAGTTTGTGTTTTTAAGTATTACTTTTCTTGTTCATCGTGTACAAGTTATACAAGAAAATAGTTATTTCAACTCGGCTACAATCAAAAATAATAAATTGTGATTATGATTAAGATACGTGGTACCCAACGAGAATGTGCTTTACTGAAATTGTATTCCATTACTTACATTCTACAAAAATATCATCAACATCATCGAAGTGAGGAAGAGAAAATAAAACAGACTATTCTGTGGATGCATTCGCATCGATATTATTATTTGTAAGAAATATTTACAAAGAAAATATGTAACATTAAATATAACAAAAGCAGAACTATTTATCTATACTGAGACTTAAAAAAAATGCAATTTATTACAATTACTATTTTGAGTGAAACCCAAGTATCTCCTCCATATATTACTCTTATTGCATTTACACATATTGTAATCCTTACAATTGTTTAAAGGAACAAAAGATAGCGGGTTGATAACTTGCTAAATGGAAAATAAGTACATCGAACTATTATCACTTATACCTACGATGGAGTGAGATGTTTAAATGATCTTCAATTGGTAAAAGCGAAAGCGAAACATTATGATTTTAGTGAATAAACAAGATTGTTTTATTGAAAAATTGTAGTTTACTAGGAATGAATTTAAAATTAAATGACATATTATATACGGAAAAGATTCGGTTAAAACAAGTGTACGTAGATATATACTTTATTATAAACTATAAATGTAGGATGTTTTTGAGACTGTAAAAGCTAATGAAAACTGGATTTCTATTAAATAGGGGCATCGCTCAAGCAGCTAGGGAGTACTTAGGTAACATGATAAAATATAACAATTCATTAAATTACACATAAACATCTTACATTTAAACAAGAGCAGCACAGCGTTCTTGTAAAAAGTCCAGCATTTTGAATATTAACTAAGTAACATTCATCACATACTTACAATTTTCGTATAAAATTATGACATTCATAGGTTTTACATCTAATATTAAGAATGTAGACAATAGATAACGTAACTACGATTCGATTAACATCAATTTCAACAATTTTTATTACGAAGAACAGTCTCATAGGGTAACTCGGACGTTTATAACGCTAACGGCTCATGATGGCCAGTAAAGACCGAATGTAACTCCGATAGAAGTTTATAATTTCTTGATCATCTATCTATACATATAAGTTTCAATATATATTAAGCATTTCAAAATTATAATAATGCAGTACTTAGTACTAATTGCTTTAGACATTGGAATTTGATTGATAATATACCGATATATACCTACTTTCGCTTAAATTTAACAGATTTATGCTAAGCATTTTGATTATTTTAATCATGAGTACAGAACATTTAAACATATCTGCGATATAATTCTCTTTTCAGATACTTTCGACCTCTTATGATTTCCTCAAGCAATAAATCGTGTGTATTTTGTGTATATAAGTAAATAAAAGCTTGTTTTAAATGCGTTTTTTTTTAGTTCAAATCTTCTTTGTTATTAGGTTATCATAAATTTTGACAATAAAAGTATGTTTGCTGTTAAATGTTTTTAATATATTACATTGTTCTGTAGATATAATTTAAATGTACGATATGCATTACATAGAAAATGATGTATTGATTTTATAAAAACATTTGAAGCAGGGGCGTAGCTACCGCTATATCTGCCATATCAATGATACGGGGTCTCCAAGCTACAAGGAACTCGACGTGTGTAAGCAAAAATTCGTAAAATGTTAGCCATAACCTCGATTTCATGTTAATAACAGGCCCTTATTGTATTAATAATGAGTAAATAAAAATAAAACAGGGTATGTTTGTAAATACATAGAAGAGATAGAAGAAAAACTTTTGTATTACACGGAAACATTTTAATTACAGAAATTCAACAAGAAGACAACGTCACGCGGTGTTCGTAGGCGGTCACCCATCCAAGTACTGACCGCGCTAGACGTTGCGTAACTTCGGTGATGGGACGAGAACCGGCGTTTTCAATACTCTACCGGACAGTGTTTACATCCACCACTTTTCATCACACAAGAAGGTTACCCATTAGAATTTCAAAGCACTCAAATAAGAAGTTTTACTTCCACTATGCTAACACTATCGATTATAATATCATTAGTTCCTAGGTCACACGTAGAAAGCTCAATATAATTTAGAACTAAAAAGATCTGGATTTGTTTTGATACTTCCTCCCTTTAAGGCGAGCTACGCCGCTGCATGAAAGTTTTGAAATAGAAAACAATATTATTATCAACAGATATTTGATAGTAAGTAGGGATTTAAAGCTTATTTAATTTTTCAGTGTATTCAGTTAAGTGATATGTTTGATTTATGAATAAGTACTTATTTATGTACAATTTATATACAGATAGTACAGAAAAAAGTATACATTAATAGAATTTTAATACTATCTAATCACAAAGGTACTTTTTAAGACACTTTGTAGGAATTAGGGAATAGTTTATAGTGACATAGAATAATGCTGAACTTTTTCCCTGATCGTCAATAATTATTATAACAAAATAAGACTTAATATTCTAGCGTCTGAAATCATTAAATTATTTAAAACTAAAAGGTAACTTCGATCATTTCAAGTAAACATATTTAACGTACCAATAATGTAATCGAATTATAGACGCGCATTTTAACTCATTTGATGTAATATTATATCATAATACAATTGATCAAATAAATACGCTCATTTGCACGTGTTCGTACAAAAAGACATTAAATGCCTAACCTTAATAAGTAACTTTCCTATATTTTCTCTATATGTCTGATTTTTACGAGCTAATTATTTTAAACATTTCTAAGTCTTGTGACTAGATATTTCTTATTTAAATAATACGTAAGTAAATAACATAGGAATATTTGTACGACAAGATGCCATTGATCACGAGCGGTAACTCAAATGCAGACTACTAAATACACAACGTTACAATTATAAACGAAGTCACGTCTAACAGACGAACTTCTTAAGTATTCTCAATAAATTAAACTTAACTTAGTACTTATACGATGTATGTGTTACCGTTTACAGGTACTTACTTAATATTAATCTCATAAAATTAGCATGAACCGATTCCGTGGGAGATCTTGTCCTAAAATGTCTCAATTAGTTTCTAGAAAAATATTTTAAATCTAAACACTTATAAAAATAACGGAGTCGGCTCTAAAGATAAAGGGAGAATGTTTTTTCAAAGGCGGGAATGGTCCTCGGGAATATGGTGCGGACTGCGGACTCCTTAGAATGGCAGGCTGGCACGAAACATGTTTTCAATTAAAGGTGGTGCGGGTACCAAATCTTCGAGTTTCAGGTAAAAGATGCGTTGGAGCCCTTGCACAGATAGAGAGCGAAGTTCAGGAAGTGCACCCAATACGCGACTGAAATGCGGAGCTCCGCTACTTGGATTGCCGCCGCCACCCGGCATATGCGCTCTTAGGCACCCGATGATTTTCATTTGTAACTGTTCTACTCGATGAGGCTCTTTTAATCCATGTCTTTCTGTTGGAATAAAAGATGATTTTTAATTAAAGTATAATTAATTTTAAACGTGCTTCTAATATTAAAGTTTAAATATTTTATCTTTCGAGAAAATGTATATATTATTGTTATAAAGATACTTAAAGAACTATTATTTCTCATTGAACAATAGTAACAAAAGTGTTGTTAAATAAGGATTGACCAAAATAAATCTTAGGTTACGTGTAAAAGGTAATTTATACTTTTACTATTAAAAATTAACATACCTGTTATTAGTGTTAAAGCGCAGAGGCATGCAAAAGTAGAAATATCTATATCCATAGAGTGCAAGGTGTTACTGAAGTCTAGGACGGCATGAAGCCAGTCTCCAAAAGATCGTTGACACTGCCGCTTGTTAAGTACAAGACCATTGCAAAACGTCAGCTTAGTATCCTCCGGACGTGTACGATACGCTAGCCTCAACACAAATAGCTCAAGACGTGCAGAAGCAAAGAGTTGCTCGCGATCCTCAGGGCATAGTTCACCAAATCCTGGTACTTTTTCGGCAAACATTTTGATCATATCAATGGAAGTTGTTAAAATTGAATAAAACTGTTGAATCACCTCTAAGTCTGACATCGGTTGTTCCAATGGATTAGGTTCACGATATTGCGAGTAATCTAGGTTGGCAAAGTCGGGTGAAGTATCAACATGGGCTCTAACGAGAGCTGTTATCATGGATATTGGGGGACTTGGCGGTGATTCCTGTGGGCATTTTGGCTTAGATGGTAATCTACCGCGTCTTCCTTTCAGAGAATCTGTTCTTACTACTTCTTTGACCATGCCAACGGTGAGACATTTTTGAAATCGGCAAAATTGACATCTATTCCGCCTTCTTTTATCTACGGGGCAAGATTTTTCAGCTAGACAAACATATTTCGATCCCTTTTGAACAGTCCTTTTGAAGAATCCTTTACATCCTTCACAGGTTCTAACTCCATAATGTTGACATGCTGCTGTATCTCCACAGACAGCGCAAAGTTGGCTGGGCGACGCCGGGGCCGCTCTTGTTCCACTACCATCTGGAGGTACTACTCCAGGGGAGCTGGAGGCTGAACTGGGAGCCGACGCTTGCATGCAATGAACCCTAGCTCCATGTACTTTAGGGCTATCATTAGAACTACTAGATTCCGATCTTTGCACAGGCAACGATGCTCTTCGCTGCCTTGCTGCTTGATCTGTGGATATATGTAGATCCACTGAGCTTGGGAATGGTGGTAAAGAATAAGAATCCTGGTTAGAGGCCACTCCACCAGTATCAAACGTAGGACTGCACGGCTGAGCCGGAGCGTAATAAGACGATGGGACATATGGCAATGAAGGTTGGTGATATTGATATAAAAGTTGGGTGGACGCATGACCTTGATGAGAATAAGCGCTAACATTATAGCACTCATCATCCATTTTAATTCCAAATTCAGCCATTTCTTGTTTAGGGTAACGTACTGAATACGTCTCTTCAAAACTAGGCAATGCCGGACCGAGAGTCGGAGAAGAGGCTTCACTTATAGGTGTTACACGTTGAGACTTCAGTTCAGGTGCGATCGGAGCATGGAACTCGACGTCGGGAAATGGGTCAAGATTTTCTTCTAAGATTTCAGAAGAATCTTCTTGGTATTGTGGTGACAGTAGATCAGTGAAGGACGAACCGTAGTTGCTCTGTAAAAATGAAGAAAAAATCAATAATGAAGGCGTCGTACTGGTAGGCGGTTGATTGTCTACAGGGGCGGCCATGATGCGCCAATAGCGTGCATATTCGGCTTATATAAGTATACGTTTTCTAAGAATTGATGTTTGATAATATTAGTGCAGGTGTAATACATTTTTAAATCTTTTAATTTCATTATTAAAAAAATAATTTTGATAACAGTATTTTCAAGGGATGCAAAACACAGAAATAACAACAGATTTCATTTACACGAATAAAAAAAACAGTACTACCTACTATTATATATTTCGAAAATAACCAAATGGAATCAGACTCGAAAATGACTGTCTTTGTATTTTAGATGAAATAAGGAAGGCAACTATTAGTGCTTAGTTTGTAAATTAAATGCCTCAAGTAAAATAAGTAGGTATTATACATTTACACAAAATTATTTAACATATTTGTCGTCTGTTTATTCCCGTTGTCGTTAGAATAAACCAAAATTAATATTCCTCGTATGGCTTGTTACTTTTTAGATGTTGAAAATAAAACTTACGTGTGTCTGCAGTAGTATATCTGTCGTCTGTTTATTCCCGTTGTCGATAAAATAAGTTAAAATTAATATTCCTCGTATGGCTTGTCACTTTCAAGTGTTTTTAGATATTGAAAATAAAACTTACGTGTGTCTGCAGTAGTAGCATACTGGAGGTGGTCGACGGGAAGGCGCTTGGCGAGCGCGACTCTACGGCGCTCGGCCCTGCAAAAATGAAACATCATTTAAATTCACTTAACATCAATGACACTCAAAAACAAATTATATTAATTTATTTCCTAACAAATCAACTGATTGTCAGAGCTAAACAACACCGAAGAGGAATAACTGCGAATGCGTCAGACATGAGGCAGTCCTTGTTATGGTATTGACAGTATACTCCTTTGAACTATCACGCTATCCGAGCCATGCATCTTTTATATTTACCCTCGGCGAACATACTTTGATTCCTTTACCACAAGCACTCGTAATTTACTAATCGATATCTGCTCTTCCTACTAATAGGAGCTGTGATTGCTACCTTTGTATGGAGTAAGAATGAGGATGGGTGGGAAGAGTTTTCTATTTATAGTGCTGTTTTCCCGACCGAATATTGGCGTTTTGAATACATTCTGTCACGGTTCTTGGTTCGCCACGCCCCGAAAATTGAATTCTATGTATACACCTCTCTTATGTGCATGTCATAAACGTAACAAACAAAAGTTGATTTGGATTTATATTCGACCCTAAATAAAGCTGACGTGAATCTATGTTTGAACAACAATGTACATGGAAATTTTTTGGGGCGATAAAGCGATGGGTCCCTTGAGAGGTTATGAAATCAGTGGCATTTGCAGTTTCTATTATGCTAAGAACCATTAATTCCGGTCTTATTAGGCTACAAACAAAATAAAGGGATTTATTGTTTATACAATTTTATATTTTTTAAGTGATTAATTTAGATATTCATATTTAGTTTTACCTGGCGGCTTATTCTGACTATATTAGGAGTTAGTTTTTTTATTTTTGAAGTGAAACTACTTTAGGCGCATGAGGGTAAATTTTTTACAGATGTAACGTCACGAAGGCATGCAACGGAAGTGACGTCATTTGCAGTAAACGCAGATTTTTCATCTATTTTTTTTTCTATTTTTCTAAAGTTTTAGATTTGTATAAATATAAACAAGACTTATAAATTAGTTCAATAAAGAAGTTTCACTTATAACATGTGTGCTTTGTACGCACGCACTTTTTTTATTTAAAATTGTTTTCCATCTATGACAATTACAAGTTTTGAGTAGCATCTATTGAAAACCGATACAATAGACAGTTATTCTGGTTTGCGTCTCTAAACGTTTAAATAGAAAATGTAAAATGGCAAATCGGGAAAATAGGTTTCCTCTAGATCAGTATTTTTATCCACAATATAGCACTTTACAGTATACTTTGTTAACATGATCAGATCTTTTATAAAATGAAATCGGGTAATAAAGCTCTCGTGACAAATTTAAAATAACAAAACTTGTCGAAACGGCATATCGTGGAGTCAATTCCTGCATAGTGCAAGTTTTTTATGCATATAAAAAACGAATGCCCTACTTCATTAAATAATGCATTCAAAATACTGCACACATGCATTCTTTGTACCTGATTTATTTTATCACTGCATTTCTTGACTATCAATGATACCTCTTACATAGAATTGCAGTCTTATTCAAGGTCAGTTATGTTTTAAACCTGGGATAATGTATTTAAATGTTTATGTTGTGTCTTGTTTGTACAGTGAAATATAACAATATCACGGACATAGTGTATCGTCAGCCGAATTCTATCTAGAACTTAATTATTTTACAGATTGATCTTCTCATCGATAATACAAATGATATACTCGTACACCTGAGAATGATTCCTAAGTAACAACTTTATCTTCTAAATAGATTATTCCTGATATTCAGTCCTATTAAAGGTTGATGTGAGACTGATCACTGTTTTCTATTTGTTATTGCATTATTTAAATTTACAATAACCATGTATTGAGAATATTGGCAGTTACACCGATTAAATATGAATGGCCGAGTAATATTCTACTCTATACCTCTATACTCTATACCTATCTTTGTTATTGCTTATATTTTCGAGTTTTTTATTTTATTGATTTTACTTTTTATTATTTAAGGGCTTTCATACCAAAAAGTCAACATTAAAAGCAAATTAGCCTCACTGCTACAAAGAAGTCCGTATAATCATATATTATATTGTGTGAAATAAATACATTAACACTTTGAAAAGAAGATTTTAATTGTGAAGTAGATGTTAATTAAATTGTTTACCATTTGAAGAACTACTGTCTTAAGTAATTTTTTTTTCAATAATTTTCAAGTTTGAGTTATATTCTTTACTAGCTGCTGTTCTCGACTTCAACCGAGTGGATTAGTTACTGTGGGCTAACTAACAAGCAGCGGAAGCTCTCAAAGGAAAAAAAATTGAAACAGTCTTCATTGGTGCTCCGCTCCTATTGCTCTTAAAGTGATATATAAAGCCTATTTTTTTTAGATGACCACGCTATAAATCTATCAAGGCCTTAACAGCTTCACCGGAGCCTTCCTCGATCAATGAGCTATCTAAAATTGATCAAATCGGACCAGTATAGTTCCTGAGAAGTGAGATTAGCGCGTTCAACCAAACAAGCCCTTCAGCTTTACAATATTAGTATAGATTTGGTATTTCGTTACATTGTTCTAATTTTAATGCTGCACAATATCTGTAATATAATCTAGTATCAAGAACGTCTCTGGTTATTAACTATTTAATAAAATAAATTAATTGGACATAATAAAATACTTTTAAGTATAATTTTAAATTTATCCATTAACATAATCCTTCCTGAATTTAGAATTTAATTCATAATAAATATTTGTCTTTAGCAAATTCTTTAACAAGGATGACATCAGCTAAAACATGACCTTGACCTTGAAGTGATGAATTTAAATTAGTAATTTAAATGTTTGTCTCAATGGGACTATTTCTAAAACAAGTCTGACATAACACGTTCTATTGATTTTTAATGGTAAGAAGAAGCATCTATAGTCAACATCTACAAGTAATAAAAAACAACAATACAAGTACCGGGGTTTTAATATAGATAGAATTCTTTATATTTTCTCTATCATCCGCTCGAATTACTTCAGAAATACTTAACTCTAATTTCATAAATAATACATAGTATTCAGAATTCTTTGTTTCATAACATGTGTTATGAAAATTAATAACGAATTTGAATTGGGTTTTAAAAGCTTGAACAAGGAACTGAACCTGAGAAACTATTTAGACTATCTTCTATACATATGATAAGAATGTAGATCTAACGTGTCCGTACTTTTTCGATTTTCGTGAAAAAAAACGTTGCAAGTGTCTTGGAATAAGTAATAATACACTTCAATCATTTTAGGAATATCTGTCTGTCTGTTTATATGAACACACATCACTGCTAAAGTATTGGGTAAGAAAATCATAAAGCATATCTTCGAGAGTAACTTGGTCTTTGTTTCATTAAAATCGGTCCACTCTATCAAAAGTTATTGTCATTTTAATGACGACGCGGCGTAACTACGACATTAAAGTACATAAGTAAATGAATTTAACACATTTAGATAACTTTATTAATCTCTGTTTTTTACATAATGTTCCACGCATACGAAGTCGCGGCCGCAACTAGTATTTCATAAATATGCATTCTAACTGGGTCTACAGTATAATATTAGAGTTAAAAATATAAAATAGAGTATTTTTATTCGAACGAAGGCACAAGCATTAGCTAGTAAATGATTAACTAGTAACAAAAAAATGACTATTTGTCTATTTATTTGATCAATCTCATTGTTCAAAGACAAACAAATCTGAGATATCAAAAATTGTAAAAACACAATTAATTATCAGCCAAAATCGAAACCTTATCTAT
This sequence comes from Antheraea pernyi, assembly GCA_015888305.1. NCBI lineage: Eukaryota > Metazoa > Arthropoda > Insecta > Lepidoptera > Saturniidae > Antheraea > Antheraea pernyi. The sequence continues at coordinate 460,163 of MU158994.1, forward strand.
AAATTCAGTTACGTTTATTCATTTTTTTAGCTTCATAGCTTTAAATGTATAAAAAGTTAATTAATCTGAATTGTTCTCTACAAAAATATATTATAGTATCTATACTTTAACTGTTTCGATAATCTGTTTTTAAGCCACACGAATATTTTTAAATTTATTTGCTAAAGAAAACATAAGTATTGTATACATTGCGATTATTATACTTTGGAATATATTTGCCCCTATTTATTTACATATATAGTTATTTTTCTCCACAAGAGGAGACGCCATTATTGCCGTTGTCACTCGTGATAAAATATTTCATTATCGAAACCTTTTCAAGCTATAGATATTGCTTACACACATACATAATAGATTGAATCTATTTTTATATGTACATAATGAAAATACAGTTAACTTGAGACTAAATTACGTGGAAACTATTTAACGTATCGTATAGGACTATAGTCATGCGATACAGAAGATTTCATATGTAATTCTATTTATTTTTTGGATTCTATTTTCCTCTTACATTTTTTGTAATATTCAACGAAGTAGGCAGTATTCACAGCATATAGAATTGTCCATGCATATTAATTACGAATTAATAAATAACAAAATGTTCGAATCCTTATATTTTTTTCATCATTCAACCGAGGAATTGCATTTGTAATCGAGTTGAGATTTCCCATATTTTGTGGAATTTGCCATACATCGGTAACGTTGATTGAAACTCAAGAAGCGGAACAGGCGAATGAATTTGTTCCAAAAATTACCGAACAGAGCCCCACATTAATGCCGTTTTCGTTCTAGACAGTTTCGACACCGAATCTAGCCGAATACACAACTAAATAAAATATTTCTGTTATTTTCGAATCCTTTAAATATTATAAAACGCAATGTCTTGTTGACGTTTCGATAAAACATAACCCGAGACCAGCATATCTGGTTTCAATTTTTATTTATCTGTATATGGAATATATCCTTGGAAGTGTTAGTATATATCTTTCACTGTTAAGTCAAATTCTGATAAAAAATTGCTACCGTCGTTTTCCCTGGTAATGGACTTCCGAACTCATTAGAAATACTCTACAATCATGCTATAGTTTACACCGGAAACCTCAGACTCACTGTAGGATTTAGAGTTCCGTCGCTTGACCTCCGAACATGCAACCACTGAGACGTCATAGATGTTTGGTCCATAGAGTAACGAACCCGCGAGTAGTCAAGTAAGCGGTTTCATAATTCTATGTGTTGGTCATTATTACAATCACTGACAATGCAATATATTATCCCTACGTAATGAAAAATAAATTATTCAATACATTTGCTGTTGATTAGCCGTTGTGCATTATTATTATTGACAATGACAAGGCTCGGCCTGTGTTATCCTAACGTGTAAACAAGCAAGTGTTATGCGATAAGCAATAGGTGTCAAAGGGAGAGCATTTTACTTTCCTCAGGCTCAAAGGCGGGATACGAACTATGCCTATTTATTTAATTGTCGTGTCACTATTACAAAGTCCAATACGGTATAAAACAGCAGAATAGTTGATAACAGCTTATAACAACAGTTATTGTAAAATAACACAACAATGTAAATCATTATTGATATATAGCCATTAATGCCATCAATAGTCATGGATATGATAATATGATTACTTTTATCTTACGTAGGTTAGGTTTAAATGGATTTATGACCAGTATATCAAACGTTATCAAAATAAATAATTTTGACGTCATAGGTGGTTAATGCGTGTAAATTTTGACCTTTACAACAATCGATCCAGTCTCTAACTCTAGGAAAGATTTTCAAATAAGTATGCAATACTTTATGTATTTGGTGGTGGCTAGATAAACAGGAGCGATTACAGAAACAACTATGTGACATACTGAATGTTCATCTATTGTAAGAAATAATAATGCTATCTGTAGGTACTACTGTTTAGATAATTATTACAGAAAGGAGAAATTTGCGAGGATAAAGCTAATTGCGAATTTGATTGTAAAAAATCTTAACTGATAGAAAGTTGCAAATAGATTGATTTACATATATAGTATTATTGTTATTAAGTTTTGCTTATATTATTAACGCAGACGGTTATTAGTTTTTAATAAAATTTATTGGTACCTACCAACATTGATTAATTCAGTTCGTTCTAAACAGTAAAGGAGTGCACATATATTAGGTTTATATCAATTCCTGTAATAACATGTGTAAAAAGATCTTTGTTACTATTTTTTGGAATATTGTTTCTTTCGAAAAAAAAAAATGAACTGCACATTAAATTCAATATGAAACGATTTGTATTTCCCTAAGATTTTACTTTACGAAAGTTAAGTTTTACTATGAATTTGGAAAATTGTCCTACTGATGGGCACCAAAAGAAAAATCTTTAGCAAATAACTTTTCCAACAATAGCTTATATTCTATATTTGACATGTTTGCAGAAAATATACTTTTTAATACGGGACAGGGAAGAAAAAGTGTAATACAGTAGGTACAATACAAAAGTAGGTTTCTAGAAAAAGTGAACGGTGTATTATTAGAATTGGTAAAGCAAACACACTTGTTTTATTTATACATTTGTAATAGTTGCCGTAATATATTATGTAAGATAGTAAGTAATAATAGTACTGGAAATTCGATTTGTACTCTTAGTCGATACAGGTAATATATACTCTGTAAACAGTGTTTTAAAGTTTTTAATTGTATAAACCTTAACATTCAGTTCTAAAAATGTATTAAACAAAGGGAATAATTGTTTGTAAAGGTGGTTATGACAATATTTGACGAAGTTTCCAGAAACTGTAGTGAGAGTTCTACGCTCAAAATAATAGTGTCATCCTTCTGTTTCATAAAATGTAACATCTATAGAAATATTGTTATGGAGTTACAAGAAAAATCTCAAAGAGCTATCTATATATTGCCATTTCTAATAAGTTTACAATCGTTCATCTTTCCATTAGGAAGTAAAAAAATAAATTAATCTCTTTAATATGTTTTGTACTACCGCTATTTTGATATTTAATAAATAAAATAACTCCAATTTAATACGACACGGTATTTGCATTCGTTTCTATAGTTACTGCAGCACATGCGCTGTAATTAAAGTAAGATGGCTGCTAAATTGGCGCAAAAGACATGAAAGTTTAAAAGTTTACCTCTAAGAAATATTATTAAAAAGATGTCACTGTTTATCTTTAATTTTATAGGTAACTAGTTTATACTCGCCTCTTTGCGTTGTTTATTATCTTAACAATATATTTGATGTAAAGTAAAAACATAAAAAAATAATTAAACCCAAAATATACTTTGCTTATAAAATTTATTTGTAAACAATGTTATTCATGTTATTCGCTCTTCTTCGCATGCGCACCACACCGCTTGCCCCATTTCTCCAAGGCAAGAAAATAAACGTCATGGAATGAGTAGTAATAATTAAAACTACTATATACTTCTTAAAAGTTCATGTTAAATAAGGATTTCGTGATATATTTTTTAGATACGGGCTAAGCGTTAATGAAGTAGAACTAAACAAAATTGAAATCGATCCAATAGTTCTTATGTAATGTGCGCACAATGACAAACCTCTGTCATTTTATATATACAAGAGAAGATGATACAAAATATCAGTAAGCTAAATAGGATATATGTATCCAACTGGATTGCTACTATTATTAAAATGGTGGTAAGCCCGCTACAGTCACTCTCTTTTCGTTTGTCAAGTTCTAAGATCAGTGAATATTTAGCTGCGGCTTGAAATTCTGCATGACAGCGACGACGTACGATGATTATGGATGTTTAGATGATCGTTATTGTTTTAGATTGCATCGTGCATAAATATACAAGGCGTAGCGAGGCATATTTCTATTTATAAATTAGAGATCTCAGGCAAGACAAATAAGTTGCAAACCGTACCAAGAGCACTAGAAAAAACGTCCAGTCTACGTTAATTCACAGAGATGCATTACATCCAGTATGAACGCATAAGCTTATGGGGTCTTCCTGTTTTTATATACGGTGCATAGGTTTAGTCTGCTAGCCTGTTCTTCAGTTGCTGACTTATCGAAGTATTTATTTGTTATCGGTGCCAAGTAGTTTGTTTTAACATGTTTGCATTAATGATATTTGTGTTTACATTACATTTATCGCATTTCAAACAAACATGCAATCCGTCTTAGTTTTTTTTCGGACAGATGAACCACCAGATTAATTACCGCCGCTTAGTCGTGTAGACCCCGTCGTAGTTGTAAGCGGGCAATTAAGTCTCCAACTATATACCTATAGTTAATTTTAGGTTCACAGTACTGAACTCAGTCATAATTGGCTCGTGCTCCTGAAGTATGCTCTTGTCTCGTGTATCAGCTATATGTTCTTATTTACTGTTTTAATTGAGTACAAGATTAAGATTATATCAGTTTCGTTAATTGTGTCAATAAGTAATTTTCACAGCTTAGAAGATTTAAGAAGACTGATCTAATTGTGTGTTGTTTTTTGTCTTTTGTGTTCGGAAGGGTTTGGGACAGTAACTTGAAAAGTTATATAGCATTTATAAAATGTGTTATATGTATACTAATTCTATTTATGATTTTCTAATATTGATGTCAGAAATACAACAGAATATAATAGGTTTTTGAACATTTTTAAGTTCTTGTAAAACATATTCCACGTAAGCAGACGTTTCATTTTATTTCGTTTACCTACATCTCGTATAAAATATAGTTTTTTTTTAATAATACAAATTAATAAAACTTTCTTCGGTGTTAGATACTGCTAATACTATGATGATTTATATAATTATTTTTTTTTATTTTACGGAACCCTTTAACTATTTTCTACTTTAATAGAAATACTAGCGGTCCCGGCAGACGCTGTCCCGCCCTGATTAAAAATAAATCCTTGACAAATTATATATCTAAACGTTCCCCATGAATCACTTTATCCAATGGTGAAAACCGCATGAAGATCCGTGCAGTAGTTTTTGAGTTTATCGCGAACAGACAGACAGACAGACGCGGTAGACTTTATTTTATACTATATAATAATAATAATGAATTAGAGGTCTGCAGTTGTGTGCGCATCACGTAATAATGGACAAATATAGAGCCATTTACTTTAGTTTAAGACACTTGATTCTTATCTAAAAAAATATCGAGATATCTTTGCTTAATATAAAGTTATCATAGTTTTAAGAAACTACGATTTAAGAAAGAAAAAGTATACTAAAGAAATTTTGTAAGCGTAATATATTTTTGATTTCATTGTTTTTCTCTGAGCTCTTAATTATATGTAATACAGAGATATATAGGCTATCAGCTAGTATAAAAATAGATAAATAATAATTTTGTTAATAACTTGATACGAGTACATGAAAAGTTTTTTTACATTGAATTATTTAGTAAGTTTAGTAGCCTTTTTACTGATCATAAAAGAGACTATCAGGTAAATGTTCGTGAAACGTAACAGCTTAATTAGCAATTAATAAATTTATAAAATTACGTAATGTTCACGCCATCTATGATAACCTAAAAGCTGTAATTTAAGCCATTGTAGTTTACCAACCCTCTCCATTTTATAATTCAAACCTAAAGCCTTGTGTGTAACATAGCCTTTAGTTTTTATACGGACCGATAGATGGCATTAGTATGCACAAATGTTGGGTATTGATTGTAGAATTACTTATCACTATAAATAATATAGCCTACGTTTTACCTACGTAAGTAAATTGTGATTGTAAGCTTTTTCATCGTTTGACGTTTTCTCTCGTTACGTGCTTACGTAAGTTCTCCACGTAAACACTGCGGTGACAAGTGTTTGCGTAGATTCCGAGTATTATACGAAAGTTTACATATGATAGTATATATTCATATTAGTTTTGTTACAATTATCCTGTTACGTACAGGTATTCTGTTGTAGCGTTTTAATTGGTATGATTGTATTTTAGTGTTTAGTTTTCATTAGTATTTAAAGCATGATGTAAAGTTTATTTGCATCTTACTATTTTTTTTGAAAGTATACTGAAATAACGTTTTTATTAGTTAATCTTGTATCGGAAATTTTCGAATAGGTTTTTTTCATTAAGCTATATATTATCAATTTACTGATAGACTTTATTTTCGCTATGAGACATAAATAGTTTAAATTGATATAAAAATTATGTATTTAATTTACGAAGTTTACATGTGGTGCTTAAGGTATTATTTTTTAATTTATTTCCCTAAAATTTAACTATTGCATACTAAAAAGGAAATTACAAAATAATAATAAGAAAGCGTAAACAAGAAGTAATTAACAATAGTAATTCATACAATTAATTCACAAAATACCTAAACTCTTTGCTAAGTGTTATGTTGCTTACTTTGTTTTTAATCCGAATCAAATCTCAATTTATGTAAAAGTGTGAGCAATTATAAACAAGTTAGCCATGAAGTGTATTCGTATGAATGCATAGATTTGATAAATATTACTAAGTAAGATTGTAGAAGGGATCTAATATTGCAGACGTATATTGGTTGATTATTAACAGCTGTAGCAATACTGAAAGGAAAAAGCGTGGGCGAGGGGAGGTGTGCGTGTGACGTCAGAGACTATGACGTCAGACCACCCCTCGACGCCAAAGGTATATCTACAATACCTACGTCTGCAGCATTATGTTCCCATACATCTACGTAGTCGTATACGTAAAATTCGTTGTTGTTATTTGATATGCGATAAGACTTAATGTTGAGTTAATTTCAATGCTTTTAAATGTTATCGGCGAATTAATAGTGAATGCTGCTATTTTACCAGTATCTAAAAAAGATAAATAATACGAGAACACGTTTGGCTTAGTGAGCGTTCCGTTCTTAGTACAGCGTTAGGTGCTTCGCGACTGAAAATTGTCATACCAGAAGCCTGCTTTATTGTATTTAAATCTGGATCACATTTCGATAGATCTGCCGCTAAAGCGAAGTTACTAACGACCTATCATCACTTTTAAAACTTTATACAATTAGGTTCTAACAAAATACTTATTTCCGGGTAAAATTATTATGTACTTACCCAGTTTTATGAGTTTATATGTCAAGTATGTATTAATCACATTTTTTTTTATATCATAAGAGGCAAACGAACAGGTGGGTCACCTGATATTAAATGATCACCGCCGTCCATAGACACTAGCAACATCAGAGGTGTCGCAAGTGCGTTGCCAGCCTGTGGTTTGAGGAGGGGGAGAGGGAAGAGAGGAAGGGGAGGTGGGCCTCTGGTGCTCTCACTGACCGAACGAAACGCAACAATGCAAGCACTTTTACTTCACGTCGGTTTTCTGTGAGCGGGTGGTACTACCCCGGACAAGCCGACCCTTTCATGCTGGAACCAGTAATAAGCGTGGCTTTACCACCTACCTATTAGTAGTACCATATTATAAAGCAAAGTCCTCTGCCACGTCTGTCTGTTCGCAATAAACTTAAAAACTAGTGAACGTATTTTTATGCGGTTTACACAAGCAGATAAAGTGATTCACGAGGAAGGATTTTTTATTATCAAGGTTCAACGTCCGCCGGGCCCGCTAGTTATACATATTTTGCGTGAAATGGCAAATATTAATAAACCTAGTATAGTGTAAAATACTCAGTTACGGAAGGCAAAATCTTAGCATATTTTGATAGATTATACCTAATTATATAAAGCTTATAGTAAAAATTAGTTACATTAATATACGCAATGATGAAACTGCGAAACACAATGCAAATAAAGTGTACTATAATATTTGCTTTCCGAAGCTTTCAGAGTATCTGAGACAAGTTACCAATCGGAACTATAAAATTTAATACAGTTATTATACGTGCAATTGTGTAAGGGACGTAGAAGCAATTAGAGAAGTTATTTTTATACTTATGGATTACTTTTACTTTGTCTATGCTTAGATTCATATCATGGCTACTGGTTAGGTAGTATACCTACTCTCAAAGGATATTACAGGCATATATGTATGACTTCCAATTTTCATTATATCATAAAAAAACCAACGAAAGTACTGGCTGTATAGATGGATTGAGTTTGTAATAAAAGGCTTGGAATATTTACAATGTTGTTCTAATATTAGGGATATTATTATTCATGTAAACGATGTGAAAGGTCTTGTATATGGACTATTTATTTTATTAAATTAATTAAATACCAAATGCTGTCACTGGAGTACCTATATATCTAGGTATGAACAATCTAGAAAAGTACTGCAATGTTAACTGTGGTCAGTTCTGGACAGGTTGTTATTTCCGAGGGATAATTTAGAACGCGTTATATAGTAGTTTTTGTTACCAAACATCTTTTGATGAATAAAACATTGCGAGCAATGGCTATTTCCGCTGTCGAACCTTACGTAGATCTTACTATTTTTTATAGTCGCTATCACAATACTTTAACAGACTTGTATAGGTCGTGTGAATATCGGTCTTGTATTATTATTTCTAATTCAATTAAGCCTATTTATATTAAGCATATAGGTACCTATGTTAAGGTTTAGTTAACTACTAATTTTCGATTTTATTTCTAATTTCTTTGTTTTGTTTTATTAATTGTGTATACAATGCCTATAGAATATTCTATTTGCCTTAAAAGATTCTGCGAATATTTCTTGGGTATTTTTTTTAAATTATTAAGCCAGAATATGGCCGATTGTAAATTTAAAAAATGTACTAATAGCCATAAATATTCGTATGCTAATATTGCATATACATGACGTCCTAATTCAATGTTTTACAGATGTACAGTATTTATATTTGTACTATTAACATTATTATGGATTGACTAGAATGTGTTTTAAGCAGAATAAAGGTATCCTATAAAAAAGCAATATAATTGTCAGTCGTTATTCTGTAAGAAAGATAATTTTGAATAAACCGAGGGGCTGATAATAATTTTCGTTATTTCACATTTAAAATGTAAATAGCTTTTAAAGTAAACTCTTGGAAAGACATTCTGTTAGAAGTTTGAAGACGTAATGTCCGATTATAGCATTAAAGAATTTCTAAGTTAAAGTTAGCAGACGGTCAGGCGGCAATCAAGGATGTCCTTGAAGTGGGGCGCGCGGATCGATACGTGACGTAACAATGGTCGTGACGTCACGGGCACCGTTCGATGCAGAGGCCGAGGCCGCGGGCGCGTCTCACCACCACGCGACGAGCACCCACCCTCACTAGCACTTCCTAACCACCCTTAAACAAATATTTTTAGACTACGTGACGTATACAGGCTCTTAAATAGAAAACGTTATGAGTATAAATGTAATATAAATATGAACCGATATTATTGAATGATGATTAATATCTTTAAGAGACGATTTTTGTTTAAATACATATAAAATGTAATTCTGATCAGCTATTGTAGCAAGAAGATAACCATTTCTAGGATTTTTCTAACTATTACACTTTATATAATAATTATTTTCAGAAACATGGAATCGAATGTAGCACTTTAATTTGTCTGCAAATATATTATTTATGCAGTATAAGATATATGTAATATTCAGAAATATATTAGATCACGCAGTTCGTCAGGCCGATCATTAATTGTATATATGTTCAATTTCCGAATTTAGTTTTGCTATAACATAAAACTTTACGATCCATTTATACCAAAAACTAATTATTTTTTATCTTTATGAAACCAATTTTGTACCATATTAAGAATAATACACATCCATAGCTATATTAATAAAAAGTGAAAGTTGCAATTTCTTATAAAAGTTGACTAGTTAACAGGAGTCGGGCTGTTAATTTTTAGAAGCAGTTTCATTAAACTAACGGGTTGATGACGTTAATGTTTTCTGTTGGAAGTTCTATAAAGGAAACTTGTTGGCTAATAGACTGATAAAGATCACATATGCCACGACATCGCGTTATGCGACAGCAATTTGCACAGTCTCGCATCTTAGCAGGTGCAACGTCTGCCGGTTGCGACAACGGATTGGGCAAGTGGCAGCGGCAGGCAATTTTACTGAGGCCATCGGCTTCGGAGTCGATCGCGACGTAAACATCCCACATTATTACAGCCACTGTTACCTAACCCGGCAAAAGTGAAACAAATCCGTAAATGATTTAACATAGGTACAATAACAATTTCGCGTGTCGAAGGTGAGTCCATGTAAGAACATTATGATTATGACATCTGCGACACGTTAGGTGAATAAATGTAATGTAGGTAGAGTAGTCGCCGCGGTGCGGTGTGCTGTGCCGGCGTGTATCATCTTCGACCGGTCTAGCCGGTGTTGAAATGTATTTCACCATTGCCTGTTCACGTTCTATCTGAATATTTATTTAGATATCGCGCAATCTGTACAATAGTTAATTAAAAATAAAAAGAGGCTGCTAACGCTTGTAGATTATGTTGAAGCTACCGAAACCACATACTTCCGTGTCTATGTTTAGAGCGTTTGAACCTGATGCACAGAAAATAGATTTGAAATAATTTACTTCTGTTAAGTATTCTCTATTTTGCGAAATATATATCGTATAAAAATATACAAAATTAATTATATACGAAATAATAATTAATTTAAGAAACTCCACAAATACCATTTTGACTTATTACCTCTATTTTAGTAATTATTTATAGTATCTGCTTAACAAATTATTTTATTTTTCTTTTCGAATTGACTTTTTATTATTTATTTTTAATAAACCCATCGAACGATGTAATGTATGCCCAGTAATATAAGTGTATTATTATTGGTGTAAAGGTAAATTAATTTTAGTAACTTTATAAAGCAATTTAATTAAAATAAGTTTTTATTAGGAAGGTTGTTTAACACCACTATTAGTATTGGTTAA
>MU158995.1:0-10122 GCA_015888305.1 Antheraea pernyi
GTGCTTTATGCTTGGGCGGATTGGAATAAGTGTAATGTATTTACATTACGTAACTTTTTAAATTAGTATACCATGTAACTGTGTCATTAATGGCGGCATATGTTGATAGACTTTAATTCTCTGGGTTTTTCCATATAACATTTATATATGTCCTTTTGTATTTATTTATTGTATCCTGCCGGCTTAATTAAGCAAATATATTTTTACTCGATTATGCAGAGGGAGAATAATGTTTTACCGGTGTACGTATGTGTAATTTTTTTAACACACGTGGTTGCCGGTTTTATAGATTTTAAAACATAATTTGTCTTAATTGTGCAAGTGACAGACATGACGAGTAGAGATGAAAATAAGTTTTCTGTTCACCATACTCCTCAACTGAACAGCTCAATCATTAATGTGTGACTAAAACAGTTTTAACTGACTTCAAAACGATGAGATTATATGTTCGGTTGTACGTATTTTTAGTAGTAAAAATACTTTCACAATTATGTAGTGCAACATCTTACAGGTAAATAAAAATATATGCTCACACATTTTAAATACCGGCAAGCCTTATTAACGTAGTCTTATATTAACTTCTGTCTAACTATAATTAAAGAGAATGGTATAAACTTTCATAATTTTAAGAATTACGAAGTTGGTAATCTGTCATTTTTTCCGAGACTTCACTGTCGTGCGCACTTCATAAAGTTACCGTCGCAGAAAGTTTCCTGTTCATAACATTTCCTTAATAATTTCCATTAATAAAGACGGTAGCCACATCGTGTCTGAAGTAATCGCTTTTTTTACTCTCTCTGTTTAAAATATATTCTACAAACGTCAAAGTGCTTTCCTTTTATTACCTAAAATATTTCAATTTTCCTTTCGGTATTTCTAATCTTTCATTTCTGAAACTGCATCGTTTTTGCAGAATATTAATATAATATGGTTTATGATTCCTAGAAATAAGATATTACTAGATTTATAAGTACAAATATATATTTTTGTGAGGTTCTATTATTTATCAAACAATCTGAAATCAATAAATAATGTTTTTTTTTTATGTCATAACTGTCAAAGGAACAGGTGGGTCACCCGCTGTTAAGTGATCACCACCGTCCATGGACACCAACAACACCAGAGGAATCGCAAGTGCGCTGCCACCCTTTGGGGTAAGGGATTAGGGGAGGGAGAGGGAGAGGAAGAGAGGGAGAGGAGGAGAGGGGAGGGGTGGTGGACCTCCGGCGCTCTCACTGACCGAACGAAACGCAAAAATGCAAGCACTGTTACTTCACGTCGGTTTTCTATGAAGGGTGGTACTACCCCGGACTTGCCGACCCATTCATGCTAAAACCAGTAATAGTTTCAACGTGGCTCTACCACCATTAAACGTGGCTCTACCACCATTATTTATTAATTATACCAAATGTAAATACCTTTTTAAAATAAAATGGATTTATTGTTCTACCGGGATAAGTGTGAGCGAAGAAAAGTTGTAGAAATGTCGTCGAGTTTTAATTAAATGCAACATTTATATATACAAATGCAGCCTGAAAAGCTATAATTTTCTTTAAACTTTATTTTTGCCAACCAATCTTCTGCATTATTACTGCTATTATCGAGTAGTATTGTTCGATAATTTTCATCTTCTGACAAGATGATGGATCCCTTGTTAGAACTTTCCAGAGAGTTCGGGGCATCTCAGAGTTCATGCTCCGTGGTATTATTTTCCATGCATTTCACTTGCGTTTTTTTTTTTTTTTGGAACTGACTACGCTATTGACCAAGCAAGGTCTTAACAGCTTCACCGGACTACTAAGGCGAGCGCTTAAGGCACTCAGCTTCACTTCACTTGCGTACAATGACCGAACTATATCGCATAAAATGCCATCGACATTATAAAATATAGATTAAAATAACAAAAGATCTATATACACATAATAAATTAAAATCTAACGTGTGTGTGTAATTTTTAGATTTTTGTGAAAAAAATTGTTGCGGGTCTTGAAATAAGTAATAAAATATATTACAATCATTTTTAGAAATGTCTGTCTGTCTGTTTGTTTGTACACGCATCACTGCTAAAGTACCGTATTCATGATAAAACCTCATCAAAAAAATCATAAAGCACATCCTCAAGTAATATTTAGTCTTGGTTTCATTAAAATCGGCTCACACTATCAAAAGTTATTCTAATTTTAATGACGACGCGACTTAAGTACGAGAGAAAAGTAAATAAGTAAATGGACTTAATACATACAGATGATTTTAATGGTCACTGTTTTTTTACATTAAGTTACAAACGAACGCAGTCGCGGGCACAGCTAGTTTTGAATAAAATATAAAAGTCATTATATGACAGACTAATATTCCGCCAAAAACTATTATACTTAATTGACTAAAATATGTCCAACTCGTTACCTCTATTTACGATGTATTGAGATACAATCGAATGAATCTGTTTGTTACGCCTTAACTACTGGACTGATTCTTATGAAATTCGACATAATATATTAGTCAGGGCTACAGAATAAGGGTACCTTTCATCTAGAAAAAATGTACTGTTCTCTACTTTAACGTGAACCAAGCCGCGGGCAAAATCTAATACGTTAACGTTAGGATTTTATATTGGCATTTAAGAGGGTTTTACCTATGTAATAATTGTAATTGTAATAAAGTATGTTTGAAGAGTTGGTACACATGAATGGTTAAAGAACAGAATAAGAAATGATATACGTTAAATAACTGAAACGGATGAACCAATGAGTTTTTTGAAGAATTGAGATTTTGTGAGGCTCAACGTTTTGATTTTTTATTCATAACGTTGCGTTATTTGGCCCTATATTATGTAAAGTTTTGTTATTTTGCGTAATATAGCTTAGTTACTGTGCACAAGTGAATTGGAAATAATATAGGACATTAATTCTGAGACGTCGCAAAAACTCCCTGGAAAGTTGCGTCGAGAGGGCCGCCATTTTGCTTGAACGCTGAAATCAGCACGACACATGACTTTTTAAAACAAAATAATTACCTACTTTATAATATCAGTATAATGTTATATAGTAAGGATTGATTGTCAAAATAGGAAAAATAACAATGGTTTTATTTTAAGTCTTTGCACTCGTAATGCCGTTTGCGTTAAAATTTATTTGTAATCGCAAAATCAAAAATTACTATTATTTGATTCACTAACACGCAGATACACTACATCTTATAATGCTGGGATTGTAGTCTGCTTGTAGATTTCTTCCTTTTGCTTCTCTTTATATTCATTTATTAGAATAGAATTGTTCACGGACGGTATGTGACGTGCTTATACAAGCTCATAAAACTTAAGAGTGGAAATCTCTGGAAGATTTGAATCCTTAAAAGCCTATTGTTTTTATTGTCATAAGGTACCAATGAGTGCGGTTGTTTTCCCACACCCGAATGACTCGTCTATTGTTTATCTGTAACGTGTCTGTTGGAATATCTGGAGAGAATTCTAGAATGGTCTAGTGATTCCAATTACCTATATTCTTCTGTACAAGTTGTAACCATAGTCTTTTTGACTAATTCGCGTACTTTAAAAACATCTCTCACACATCTTTTCGACATGTATTTATTTCGTTTACAAAAAATAGGCGAGGTATAATTACAGTGAATAATTATTATTAAGAAATTCATTATATAATTTTATATACATTTTACAACAGTATTTACGTGTTCCATATAGAACAAGCCAGTTTCCGACACGGCGAATGCAATTTCCTTACTGCCAATCCGTTACAATGGCCGTCAGTGTAAATTTACCGTAGTGTATTTTAGTACACAATTTTCTAGTAAACTAACACTAGAGTTAAAATAGAGTGCGAATAAATTTAAGAGATGTTACTTTTTACGCAATATTGTTAGAGCGTTTGTACCGTATAGCAATAACACATATTGATTTATCCGTAGTTAGGTATAAAACATCATTTAAGTGACTGGTTCAGCGCATTATAATATTGTTTTAACTATATGATTATCTGAAATCACCGATTATTACTATTAATTAACGTTAATTATTGGTTATCCTCCGTTCTTACTCTAATAGATTTTAGGAAGATTTTTACTCAGTTTAAATAATTGATTAACGCCAATTGACATGAGCTATGTTTTATTGTAAGGAACGTATGCGGGGGTAGTAGTTGTAAAATATACAAAGACAGTTCTTTTATAAGTGTACATAATATTTCATAGGATCTCATGGTGGTTCTGGAGTAATGGTGGACTAGACAAGGACAAGACAAGGAATTCAAATGAAATATATATTTTGAAAAATAATCACGATAACTTGTATTCTATTTTTTAACATATCATAAAATACCTAGCTTTTACGCGCTGCTTTGCGCGCGTTTTCTTTTTGTATCATAGGAGGCAAACGAACAGGAGGGTCACCTGATGTTACGTGATCATCGCCGTCCGTAGACACTAGCAACATAAAAACAGAACAGGAGGAGGTGTTGGAGAGGGGACCCCGGCCTCCGGCGCTCTCACTGACCGAACGAAACGCAACGATTCAAGCACTGTTACTTCACGTGGGTGTTTCTGTGGGTCGGGTGGTACTACTCCGGGCGAGCCGACCCATTCAGTACTCCGGGGGAGCCGACCCATTCATGCTATAACCGGTAATAGCTTCAGCGTGGCTCTACCACCTACATATGTGTTATGTTATGTTGACATACCTCACAGGAACAGTACTTTTTTATAGATGAAATGTACTCTATGACCTTTTCTGTACCCCTGACAACGTGTATGTAAAATTTCATAATGATCGGTTAAGTAGTTGGGTGTGAAAACGTAACAAACAAATTGGCATTCGCATTCATAATATTAGTTAGGATTATATAAGAACTTCCAAACATTTTTCTACCATTTTAAAATTAAATGTTGCGTTACGAGTACCTACTTTTCTGTTTGGTTTTGTTATTCGTCGTTTATATTTGATTAAATTGTTTATATTCGTTTGTTTATGTATATAAATACCATTTTTTTTAAACGTAATCACTGTACAACTATAATCTACTGATTCTGTGAAAGTAGAATAATAAATATGTAATTACAACGAAAGTTCTAGATACAACCTAATTTAACTGTGTAAAGAAATACTATTCTTATATACATACATAATTATTTCGCATAAGGGTTTTATGCAAAATATTTTATTAACATAGCAGGATAATTCTTTGTTATTTATGAAAACAAAAGTGCGTTTGCTTAAGCATCCTTTTACTTACATTTATGTATATGTGTTCAAGTAATTTGCATAATAATACAATTGAAGCATCCCTTGCTTTTCCAAGTTATATTCCGAAATAATTACATTAATTTTGAGTTTTGCTATCCACGCTACATATTAGTACAGACCTACTTAAATATTTTCAAGTTAACATATAAAATCGCTTCCAAAAAAAAAAGAACGTCGACAACTCAGTTGGTGTCATATTAATAATAATTACGTTATATAGTTAAGTAATAACTTATTTAACTATAGACATTAAAAGTACGCTTTAATTAACGAAAGAGCTGTATAATACAAACAGAATAGAATATCAACCACAGGAGCTTTACGCTGTTGCGATGAGAGGCATTAACCTAACCAATATTAAAGTTTAAAATCATCGCGGTCCATGTATTAAAAATGTAAACTGCCTGTATGTAACAGTTGGAAGTTATCTTAAATCGATTTAAGATTATTGGTATTTTCTTAAAACGTTTATAATATTTACTAGCGAGCGCGGTAAACATTGTCCCGCCCTAATATTAAAAAAAAACCTTGACAAATTATATACCTAAACGTTCTTCATGAATCACTTTATCTACTGAAAATCATCGCGGTCCATGTATTAAAAATGTAAACTGCCTGTATGTAACAGTTGGAAGTTATCTTAAATCGATTTAAGGATATTAGTATTTTCTTAAAACGTTTATAATCTTTAATAGCGGGCGCGGCGATTATTGTCTGTAACTTGTAAACCTTCCTCATTAATCAATTTATCTGCTGGTGGAAACACTTGAAATTATTATCAACCCAAAATTCGATGAAACTGTAACAAAATTAAGAGATATTTTTTTTCTTAGAAGCTTGGTGTCAAGTAGCGAGGTCCCTGAAGCGCTTGCCTTAGTAGTCCGGTGAAGCTGTTAAGCGTAGTCATTAAAAGAAAAAATACTATATAAAAAATATTACGAAACGAAACTACACGTAGAGAACATTTCTAATTAAAACTATGAAACTGTTCTTATAGGTATACTTTTATTTTTTTTAATATTGATTAGTACGCTACCATGGTATAAAAAAAATAAGCTCGAGTAACCGTCACACGGAATTGACAAAAATATTTGAAAATTTTGTCAATAAATCAATAAATTTTTTTGGAAAAAAAGTGTGTGTACTTATTATGTACACGCGTTAGAAGTTATACTTTTTTGGTGTAACAATATAAAAATCTTCTCAATTTTTTGAAAGATTTCTCAAATCTTTCGCCTTATTCTACGTTTGTAGAAAAAACGACACTAACAATAGAAAAAAGGTATTTAATACATTGTAAGTTTTAATATAAAGAAACAAAATGTTGACTATAGCTAACTTCAGCTAAAAAATTAAATCAAAGCTTCATTATGTGTAGTGCCATCTATCAGCTAATTCGGAACTTAAATAACACAGGAAATATTATTATAAACTCTTTATTATAAAGTAAATAAAATATATAAAAGTACGAACAGATTAACTATGATAAGTAACGAATTAAATTAATTATGATTTTAATAGAAGTTTTGGTTATGTTTAATTATTATCTAATCGGATGGTAGAGAAACGTGACGTCATATTGCCGTAACGGACTTCCGTTGCATTGTCGTCCAGATACCTCCTTGTCGTGTCTAAATAAGTTTTACTTCTATATAATAAAATGTAGCTACGAAAATAGAGATAGACAACGTTCCTAATTAAAAATATAAACCTATGTCTAAATTAAATTTACAAAACCCGCGGTGTAGGAATTAAAACTTCGCCGTACATAATCGTGGCTTTAAGTAAGTTTTAGAATTCATCATTATCCAGGTCGTTCGGTCACCGTGGTTCTAACTTCGGCTTCTGAACCCGATTAACCCTTGATGAAGTTTTTCAATTAAAATCGTTTTCGAATGAAGATGAAAAGGCCGCTACGGTGAACCGTTTTACCGATGAAATGATTAAAATTTAATGAATAAAAATATAGTAATGTTCTATTACTTTCAAATAATTAGAATCAGTCTCAATTAGAGGGATTCAGTTGCCAGTTGTTTAGAAACTAGATAACTTTGGGTGTCTCGAGAGCAAAACTTCAACTAACTTGTTTGTACTCTTATCGGAATATTTTTGCAGTATTTATTAATAGAGTTCTAATATAAAATCTAATAATACATTTTAATGTAAAGAGCATTATATAATATTACTTCAAGTTCTATATTTGTATTAACAGATCTGTAGTTCTGTCTGTATATTTTTGAAGTGAAAGTTTTAGGCGCGTTGAGCAATATTTTTGGCGGGACATGAATTTATATTTTCGCGTCATGGCATGGTACGTAAGCGTGACCGGCCGTATTGCGCTTGCGCGGCTTGCGTTAGACTAGCGACGCTTAGTATAGGGGCCTGTGTATATGTAATTTTGATATTTTGCAGCTCATCCTACGTTTTATTGGTTTGTAGACTTTATAAATATGTATATAATTTTTGCTCCGAGTGCCAATAAATATGAAAACCACACAAATGTTAATAATTTTGTAGGTGGTAGAGCCACGCTGAAGCTATTACTGGTTTCAGCATGAATGGGTCCATGCCAGTCAAGAGGGGTGGGGCAAGAGGGGGGAAGAAGGAAAGGGAAGAGGAGGGTAGGTAGGTCTCCGGCGCTCTCACTGACCGAACGAAACGCAACAATGCAAGCACTGTTACTTCATGTCGGTGTTCTGTGGGTCGGGTGGTAGTACCCCGAGCGAGCCGACCCATTCATACTGAAACCAGTAATAGCTTCAGCGTGGCTCTACCACCTACACCGTTACGTATTTAAATGTCATTCAATATTTTGTGATATATAACTAAGCACGAATATGATGTTTAAAAATGTTTGTCTATCAGTTGGTATGTCCGGATTTATCTAAAACCGTCCTGATCGATTTTTTAAAATTTTGTTGACGAGAAGGTTTATTGTAAGCTATTCCAAAATCAATAACCTATTTATATTATTAGTAATGCTTTCAAAAATCGTAAAATATACTCAAAATTAACAAATCAAAACAAAATAACTAACAAAACGCACCGAACGAAACGCAAGCAAGCACTGTTACTTCACGTCGGTTTTTTTTTTTTATAGTAGCACGGTAAAGTGACTGCACTATGCCTGATGGTAAGCATAGTACGATCCAAAAACAATGGCGACCAACGAGTACATACTGTCCATCGCCGGTCGCCGCTGTCATGCCGGCCTGCGAAAAGCTGGATACGCACAGGCTGATCCCGAAACGCGACCCGCAAAAGCGAATCACTATGACGGGCTTGTGAATTGGATTGACTATTTCTTCATATTCTGGTATAAGTGTTGCCAGAAATCTCTTCGCTCGTTAGCAGTGGCTATGAATATATATCAATTAAGTTAAGATTTTTAATTTTTTTGTGAATTGCAGACAATTTGTATCAGTGTCTACAGTTTCTTTGTTTTTAGATGAGTTTTAGTGTTCTACCCCGTGCGAGCCGACCCATTCATGCTGAAACCAATAATAGTTTCAGCGTGGCTCTACCACCTACAAGAGTAGATCAGAAAGTACGCTAAATGATAACGTAGTAGTGCCGCCGGGCATTTTGCTGCGGCGAGCGTATCATGGGAAATGCTAGCAGTGACAGCACGGCATACGTACTATAATATATACATAGTTCATAGAATTATTTAGTAAGTAGCTTTTACTCGCGTATTCGCTCGTGTTTATAAACATTTGATCTATCCCTTAGGAACAGTACATTTTTTCTGCAGGAAATGTACTCTACCTCCTTTTCTGTTTACGTGAAAACCTGTGTACTAAATTTGATAATGATCAGTTAATTAGTTAAAGCGTGAAAGCATAACAAACAAACTCACTTTCGCAGTTATAATATTTGTAAGGATTATTTATATTCTCCTTAACTGAGTTAAAATTGAATAATAAAATATATTCAGTATTTATTTTTTACAAAAACAAAATATTGCATATTCTCTCTACATTATTCGTTTGCATTCGGAAGTAACGAAGCTCTTTTCAGGAATTACACACGTGAGTGAACGTTGAACTGATAATAATTGGAGCCATATCATCAGTTTGTTTACCGAACAAAATTCAATTAACACAGTATACGAGAAACTCTAAACGTTGCTTGTAATTTGAAATTTCATTCGTTAGCATAAGTTTAATGAACATTTCCTTGTATTAGAAATTCTAATTAATTTACAATACAAGAGCTTTTACCATATTAATTTGTATACAATACCTGGAATTTGATTTGGCACGTCGGTGAAAAGAGAGAGACGTCCGACTAAAATCGCCTTGTCAGTTTTGTAAAGCGTTCTCTTTATCGCACAGCGTAATGACTGCGATGGAAAAGGATAACGATATACTAAACCGAACTTAGCAGATGATTTCGGGCTTCTTCGCGACGTACCAAATTAAAAACTGGCTACTGAACTGTTAATATCCGTGTATGTATGACCATTATATATAATGTTGCTTCTTCGATCAACAATAACTAGATAAAGGGTCGCCGCGAAAAATACGTCTCTGTAAATAAGAGCTCACTTGAAATGTGTGCCCTTATTTTGTTTACTTTGTTTGAAACACAGCCAATGTAAGCCCGTTTCACATGCCGCAGTGTATTCAAAAGATGCAAAAATAACACCCGAAAAAGCAATTTAACGGCCGGAGTATCTTACTTTCGCTAAATACATGTTGAATAAGTTATATTTTAAGCTTTAAACTAACAAATAATATCAAATTTTGAACAAAATTACCGATTTTAAACCTGTGATATAAATGTTTGGTCTCGCCACGCACAAACGCGCACAATAATGGGAAAACGTACTTTATTCATTACGTGTTAAGGTTGAATTCACACTAAAT
>MU158995.1:11970-91703 GCA_015888305.1 Antheraea pernyi
TCGCCATTGCCTCGTTCGTTATTCAGCAGGGTGCACCACGTGCAGGTGAGGTTGGCTTGGATGTCTCAATTCTTAGATGTTATTTGACACCCCTTACACCCCAATATACCCTAATATTTTCTGTGAGTCGGGTGGTACTACCCCGTGCGAGCCGACCCATTCATGCTGAAACCAGTAATAGTTTCAGCGTGGCTCTACCACCTACAAGAGTAGATCAGAAAGTACGCTAAATGATAACGTAGTAGTGCCGCCGGGCATTTTGCTGCGGCGAGCGTATCATGGGAAATGCTAGCAGTGACAGCACGGCATACGTACTATAATATATACATAGTTCATAGAATTATTTAGTAAGTAGCTTTTACTCGCGTATTCGCTCGTGTTTATAAACATTTGATCTATCCCTTAGGAACAGTACATTTTTTCTGCAGGAAATGTACTCTACCTCCTTTTCTGTTTACGTGAAAACCTGTGTACTAAATTTGATAATGATCAGTTAATTAGTTAAAGCGTGAAAGCATAACAAACAAACTCACTTTCGCAGTTATAATATTTGTAAGGATTATTTATATTCTCCTTAACTGAGTTAAAATTGAATAATAAAATATATTCAGTATTTATTTTTTACAAAAACAAAATATTGCATATTCTCTCTACATTATTCGTTTGCATTCGGAAGTAACGAAGCTCTTTTCAGGAATTACACACGTGAGTGAACGTTGAACTGATAATAATTGGAGCCGTATCATCAGTTTGTTTACCGAACAAAATTCAATTAACACAGTATACGAGAAACTCTAAACGTTGCTTGTAATTTGAAATTTCATTCGTTAGCATAAGTTTAATAAACATTTCCTTGTATTAGAAATTCTAATTAATTTACAATACAAGAGCTTTTACCATATTAATTTGTATACAATACCTGGAATTTGATTTGGCACGTCGGTGAAAAGAGAGAGACGTCCGACTAAAATCGCCTTGTCAGTTTTGTAAAGCCTTCTCTTTATCGCACAGCGTAATGACTGCGATGGAAAAGGATAACGATATACTAAACCGAACTTAGCAGATGATTTCGGGCTTCTTCGCGACGTACCAAATTAAAAACTGGCTACTGAACTGTTAATAGTTTAAATTGTATCGATGGGATAAAGCGTTGTAGGTTTTCAGTCTAGTATACTCCTTGTTGTAATTGTTATATTATTCATCGGAATATTGACTGTTGCATTATCCACAATTGTCTATACTAATATTATAAAGAGGTAAAGTTTGTGAGTTTGGTCGGATTAGAAAAATTATTTCAGTGTTATATAGCTCATTTATCGAGGAAGGTTATAGGCTATATAAATAACCTTAAAATATAAACCTTACAGTATTTTGCTAGAATCGTATTCGGATGATACCAGCGCGTTTTATATCTTAGTAACACTAACATATCAACGACTATCCCGATTTCATTATTTATTTACTAGCCTCTGCCCGCGACTTCGTTCGCGTGGAATAGTTACTTTGGGGTAACGCGAACACGAAGCGGTCGGGATAGTCGTTGATATGATAGTGTTACTAAGATATAAAACGCGCTGGTATCATCCGAATACGATTCTAGCAAAATACTGTAAGGTTTATATTTTAAGGTTATTATGAAGATGAAATGTAAATATTAAAGACTAGATTTAAATGTAATTAGTGAAGTGTTACATTGGTTTAAACCACGGGTTTTTATAAAAGTGAATCGCCATTTTCCGGCTCGTGAGCGCCTCGTACGTTTTCGCACCACATCGCGCCTCACTCACCACAATTTATCTTTATCACGCTGATGTCGGCGGTTTTACTGTAATTTTATACAGTATTCCCTTGACAGAACAAATGGAAAGATTTTAATTCACACACGGAATATTCAATGTAACGTACCGTTATCCATTACTTACCAAAATATTTTAGTAGTACATGTAAATTGTATATAAGTAAATACAATTGAAGCGCCTGCTTGTAATGTCAAAATAACAACTTTTTATTACATCGATATGAAAGTATATAATAAATTTTTTTTCTGCCAATTTATTTTGACTTGTGTTCAAAATGTTTGGACGAACTTTAATAGGACTTTCGATAGTTGATGTTATAAGAAATAACTTAGGCTACTATTATTTTAGAAGAAAGATAAGGAAAGTTTCGCGCACATATAATCTTTTATAAAGATACAGAAGCAGAGGAAGTCGCAGACGACTACTAGTTTATACCTAGACCGGCCATAAACTCTGTTACAAATGAATGCGATACAAAGCTTTTGAAGTGTCTGGAATATGACCGACAGCTCCATACCTATTTTGTGCAAAGCGATCACTGCAACCCTATTTTCTTTAACACCCCATTCCATATTGTAATTTGATAATTAACACGAAAAAATATGTGAAATGACGAAAAATCGAAAGAAGTTTTTAAAATAATATACGCGTTCCGAATTCAAAATAATTAAAAAGTTGAAAAAAAAAAGTTTTTATGTAACAGTATTTATGACCAGACTAGTTATATCATTACATAGTATAAAATAAAGTCTCCTACCGCGTCTGTCTGTCTGTCTGTTCTCGATGAACTCAAAAAGTACTTAACGCATTTTAATGCGGTTTTAACCAGTGGATAAAGTGATTCATGAAGAAGGTTTTGGTATATAATTTGTCAAGGCTTTTTTTATAATCAGGGCGAGACAATATCTGCCGGGCTCGCTAGTATGTTAATAAATAACTACTTCTATATGTACGTGTCCATTTTTTGTAAATGTTGTAAATATACCCCTATTATAAATCATAAAAACCAATGTTTAAGTATATGCCAGAATCTAACTTGGATACGGATGGATTGTTTTAAAATGGTTTACGGGTGTATATCAGCTATTGATAGACGGTAAAAACAATCAATAATAATTTTGAAAGTGATAACATACGAGTATAGATAATTACAACGTTATAAATGTTTGTAAAGAAGTGAATACAACTAACTACTTTGTTTTATTCCTTACTTGATCATAATATACCATTTAGCTTTATGAACAATAAAGTAATATTAATATAAAGAAAAACAAAGAATTTTTACATTCAAATTAACAATGATACTGAGACACTACAAATATAGTTTACTTCAACGGTTGTTTTCGTCGAATAACAAGACAACAAAAGTTATTCTCTACGGATTCTGCAGTCTAAATTATATGTACTTGCATCAACGACTCACAAGAATTTGTACCAAGACGAAACACAGCGCGATGCACGAAACCTTTTGTGTGCGCCTTTTCGTATTCTGAGTCTCTGACTGACAACGCCTGAGGATTTAGCGCTGTAGAGTTAAGAAATATCCAGAACGTTACATCGCGTTGATAAAAACAATAGAAACATTCAAAAGCTTATATTTTTAGAAATCTATTTCGCTAGCTTTTGCTCATGGCTTCGTTCTATTTAAGAAACCAACGAAGCAATTTGCATTTATAATATTAAATCAAACGCTTGTAGCTTAGGGTTAGTTTGTTAGAACAACGCACTGGTATACGTAAGTTCGAATCCGTACAATAGGCCAAAACCTTAGTCTTAAGCAATTTTAAGTGTCGCCTTGGTAACTTTTTTTTTATGTTCAATAGATACGCGCTTGGCCACAATCTCACCTGATGGTAAGTGACGATGAGGCCGACGATGTATCGCGCTTACTCACTAGATGCCTGTTCACTCTACTCTTGAAGACACCCAAGTTATAAGATGACGGGAAGACAGACGCCGGGAGTGAATTCCACTCCTTAGCCGTACGTATAATGAATGTGAAAGCAAATCGCTTCGTACGAATTACGGAAATATCAACCACGTAAGGGTGGAAACCCTCACGGCGTCTAGTCGTCCTCTGATGGAATGGGGACGGTGGAATTATATTATGTAATTCCTGTGCACACTCTCCAAAGTGTAAGCTATAAAACACTAAGAGACGAGTCACTTTTCGTCGATGCTCTACCATCCTCAAATTGAAAATCTGTCACCGTACACTTTATAAATGTATTCCTCTACATATACATTTCTTAGTCAGTTCTCCTTTAGAATTAGCATGTTAATACCCTAAACCACATATTCATTTAACATCAGTTGAGATTGTTGTCATAATAATAAATATACTTATAAAGTATAAGAAGCTTGGGACCATTGTTTTGTATTCAATACTGAATAAAGATTTGTAATTATTAACATAAATAACTATTTAAAAGACCAGAGACTGACCAATATGTCCGTTAGCGTTACTGAGAATGCCGTATAGCGTGGCAATGCTGCAAGCTTTCTGGGAAGTTTTTCTTCTCACAGCGATTTGAATGACAGTTTACCTGTCAGTTAAACATCTAAGTCTTATACTTATGGTCATTATTTCCGTTCTGATTAAGTAATTAATTAAGGACTGTACATTTACTGCAAAATTAATTAAAGTTTTATGGCATCGCGCAAATTATTAGATCAGAAAAGTAATTAAAGATCGTATCAAATTCGAACTTATAACTAAAGATGATAAAAACAATTGAAATTCTTCGATAGAAAATAATAAAAATGTTTTATGTTTTTGACTTTAAGTGAATTCAAATAGAAGAATAATATTGCCGTTCAGTATAACGTGAATAAACGATTTTCCTCAGCGCGTTAAATTCCTAATAGATTGATGAAGTCACTTAAATTGTTTCCATTCAATTCCCTGTAAGTAAAATTCGAACGTTTTAATCTATTGAGTGAGCTCTTGGGTATAATTAAATTCTTGGTTTTGATAGCGTTTGCTTCGTCTACATTACTGCAGTGCGACTTGAAGTAATTAAATAATAGTGCTTGGACCGCTTTAGAATTACCCTCGTAACTTTAACTGTATTAACCAATGTCAAGAATGATAATTGATTATAATTTTAATAGATAAGTTTTGATAATGTGTTTTAAGTACGAAGAGTTATCATTAAAAATTTACGATTCATGTTAAAATATAGTGTTTTTGAGCTACGAGTTTTTATATAGTAACTGTAGTATTTATTATAAATGCAAATTTGAGTTCGTTTGTTTGTTTGTTACGTTTTTACGTCTTAACTATTAAGCCGATCAAAAGGACATATTTGGTCCTGAACAGTACTGTTCTCGGTGGATAGGTTAAATCTATATTAACAAGAGAGTCGCAGGCAAAACTGGCAAAGGCATCATTGGCATCCAGGTGCTTTTTTTGAGGCTCGACACTTTGACGCTTCGTAGGGGCGTTGCGTTGCTTTGCGTCCTCTACGGGATCTACCACGTAGAGTGCTCTGAAGAGCTGTTCGGACTGATACCGGCTGCTGAGTTCCGTTACAGAACGACAGAACGACTCGTCACGGGCTGAAATTCCATAAGTAGCATCTCGATGGTTGAAAGTCCTCCAGTGCGATTCTCACGTTCGTTTTACGTACGTCAGTTATCTGGAATGAACTCTGAGCGACAGTGTTCCCGGACCATTACCCTGCTGAATAACGAACGAAGCAATGGCGAAAGCGGGGTGGTAGGGTTCTACAGCCTGACTGTGTTGCAACCACCATGTATATGGCGAAAAACCCCGTCATAGTGATTCACTTCTGCGGGTCGCGTTTCGGGACCAGCCTGTGAAAAAAAAACAGCGAGAGGCAATACCTATGTAGATTTTGTTCATTTAATTAATATAAAAAATAATGTCGTTTAATTATAACTATTACATAAATATACATAATGATGTTACTTGAAGAAATTATTCAGCTCGAAAACAATGAACGCTATTGAAATAATAATATAATAACCACGGAATTAAATTATATTGTAAACACAACTTTGTGGGACCATTGACTTGGTTGGTAAATAAAATAAAGCCATTGTTTTTTAAACATATCTTAAATTGAAGAGTTTATTATATTTTAAATTTATATTTTATTTAGAGAAACTATGCAGAGAATATCATATTAATTAAATAATTATTTCTGCTAGGTTGGCAACTACTCCAACAAGAACGGGGAGCACACGGCCGATAAAGCGCTGAAGGAACTGTTAAAATCTTACCCCGAGACGGACAGTCTGACCGAACGGAGGCGTAAAATTCAACCAAATGCAGTGTTTTTGAGCTACGAATTTTTATATACCAACTGTAATATTATAAATGCAAATGTTGGTTTGTTTATTTGTTTGTTACGTTTTTACGGCATAACTACTCAACCGATCATCATTAAAAGAAAAGGATTTACATTAACAAGAGTGAAGCCGAAGGTAAAACTGGCAAAGGCAAACAGGCATCATTGGCAACCAGGTGCTTTTTTTGAGGCTCGACACTTTGACGCTTCGTAGGGGCGTTGCGTCGCTTTGCGTCCTCTACGGGATCTATCACGTAGAGTGCTCTGAAGAGCTGTTCGGACTGATACCGGCTGCTGAGTTCCATTACAGAACGACTCGTCACGGGCTGAAATTCCATAAGTAGCATCTCGATGGTTGAAAGCCCTCCACTGTGCGGTTCTCACGTTCGTTTTACGTACGTTAGTTCTCTGGAATGAACTCTGAGCGACAGTGTTCCCGGACCATTACAATTTAAAATCCTTCAAGAAACGAGCCTACTCCTTTCTAAAGGGTCGGCAACGCATCTGTCATTCCTCTCGTGTCGCAGGAGTCCATGGGCGGTGGAGATCACTTACCATCAGGTGACTCGCGTGTTCGTTTGCCACAAATGGTTTAAAAAAAATGAGAAAGGGGCCATTCAAGTATTACGTAAATACTGATGGGGGGTGGGGTCCTCGATTTGCTTCTTTCTGGTGACATAGGGGATGGGGGGTCCGGCTAGTATTACGTCAACAATATTTCTCTATTAAACCGGAATAGAGTTAGATAAATGTTTACGTAAACATGGGGGGAGGGGGGGTCGTAAGAGCATTGCTTACTTTTGCTTACCAGGGAGAGGTGTCGGTCAGAAATTACAAAAATTCTGCTTACGTGTTTTTTTTATATCAGGGGAGGCAAACGGGCAGGTGGGTCACCTGATGTTAAGTAATCACCACCGTCCATAGACACTTGCAACACCAGGGGAGTCGCAAGTGCGTTGCCAACCTGTCTTGGAGGAGAGGGGGAGTAAGAGAAGAGGGAAGGGGAGGGAAGTTGGTTCCTCCTGCGCTCTCACTGACCGAACGAAACGCAACAATGCAAACACTGTTAGTTCACGTGGGTGTTTCTGTGTGTCGGGTGGTAGTACTCCGGGCGAGCCGACCTATTCATGCTGAAACCATTAATAGCTTCTGTGTAGCTCTACCACCTACAAATACACATATACCTACATATACATAAGTTACGTAATACTTGAATGGCTCCAAATAAATCTTTTGTTATGTTTAAAATTCTAT
The DNA here is from genome assembly GCA_015888305.1 of Antheraea pernyi. NCBI lineage: Eukaryota > Metazoa > Arthropoda > Insecta > Lepidoptera > Saturniidae > Antheraea > Antheraea pernyi. The sequence goes on from MU158995.1 coordinate 19,340, forward strand.
AAGAAGTAGGACATGGGATAGCTTTTCATGTATTGTAAATTACGATCTTAGACGCACTTAAACAGTTAAACTATATCTATCTATAAACTTATTTCTCCGAAATATTGTCGTCTTCTTATATTCTCATGAGTTGTTACAGAATGCGGAGCAATATTACGCTTCGTGGTGAAGTTTCATCAACTTTAGTAATTTTGGTAACTTTTCTGGCATAAGCCGCAGTTTTTATCCCCAGCGAGTTGATGAAATGAGGCACACCTCATTGCACAAACTTTTACTTGTAATATATTCATACGTACACATTTTCAACGTAGAATTTACTGGATTACGGTATTATATTGTTTAAGCCGATGTTGATGTCTGGAATTGACTCCTATCTATGCATCCACTAAAAACGATTGTATGATATATTGGAAATATATGTTGAATAGATGTGTACCCGATAGAGTTTATTGCCGGTTCTTCTCGATAACTGGGTTGTTTTTCGAACCGTTGGTAGTTTTGGGGTTCACTAGTGCCTTATTAGGGCCTAAACTAAATAAAGTATTCTTCATTGGATTTGTTTTATGTTAACATCTACTTTAAGTGTCTAAACCAAAACGATAGTTTTTTTTATCATTGCTAATACAGATTTATTCCAAACTAATGGGCGCCCAGTGGTCGACATTCGAACATAGTTCATTGATTTTTTAAACAGATAAATATTATAATAATAGTTGTACGTTATAATATCATAGTTGAATGTAGAATGTAAAAGGGTAATTGGAATGTAAGAGTAAAATAATATATACAGTCGAGCATAGCACAAGGAGTCACAACCTTTTTTGAAGTCCTTTATTGACAGATGTCAAAATGTCTTTTTTATTTACATGTGTGTATATGTTGTGTAAAATTGAAGCAGTAGTGTGAGTAATGCATATTTTAATTAATTTAATGTACTTCTAATGCATTTTATATAATATAACTTTCTGCACTTCTCCTCCATATAAACTTTAACTATGCCAAATTTCACGTTCATATGTTCGCCCAATTCCGTTAAAAAGGGATACAAAGTTTAGGCTTTACGTATTAATAATATATATGATTATCTGGTGTGCAGTGATTGTATGTATATTGTATGGATGATCTTCCTCTATAGCAGCCAAAATGTTTGCTTTGTTTGGTGTCCTAATAAAGCTTATAATATGATACTTTAAATATCATAGAAAAGAAGTTCCATAACGTCGCATCTTTTGGTCATACTATAGCGTCGATTTGTTCATAGCCGGTCTAACTCCAAAAAGAAAATAAACGTCGCATATATATTTATTTAAATTATCATTTAGATTATAATAATAGCGTTATATAAGATTACGTCCTTTTTACCGAGACAACGGCTCAAGCCGAGGTGTTTCCCTTGAGCTGGTTGTCAATTAAAATCGGCTGAGTGCCTTAAGCGCTCGTCTTAGTAGTTTGGTGAAGCTGTAAAGGACTGTCGGGCCTATACCGTACTTATTTCCAAATAAAAAGATTATGTCTTAAATGACGAAGGTTAAAAAGATTAGATTATTAAGCATAAACAGTGTTAGTGCTCTGTCTCACAAATCGAAAACTGCTTGACAAGACATTTTTTTTTCAAATTGTCTAACCGCTTTTCTACTGACTGGGTTTGGTAGTTTTCCCGTATTTGGTGTCGAGCACAGAAGCCATTAAGCCGAATGGCTACTAAGTCCAAGGAGGTCAAAATAAAGGGATTTTGATTTGGCAATAGCCCTTCATGCACTTTCACGAACTGAATCTAAGTACATTTTTGCTAACTAACCATAATAATTATGTATTCATTTATGTGACAATTTTCTCTAAATTTAACAACAATCAAGAATATACCAAGTTGAGGATATTATTTAGCAAGAAAAGTAGAGAATATTGTAACATCGTGAAATCTTTGGTAAAAACAAAGACACGACGTTACTCATGACCATGGAACTCTCGAAATGGCTGTACGATAGAAAGTAACGTGTGGTTATACCCAACGGGTTTGGAAAACAAGAGAAAAAGTGAAGAGGATTAAATATGAACAGGACTTTTGGGTAGAAGGAAAATTAAAAAACAAAGTTCAAGTTTTGAAAATATTTTTATTTATAAGTTCGGTCCTGTCCCTCGTAACATTTTATCTTCAAGAGTAATACAAACAAAAATGATATAACATGATAGATAAAAAGAATAAACGGTCCAGAGAATTCACTTCTATTTTCTGGAGCGAAAAGCTTCCTGATTGTAATAAAAACGTTTTCAAATAGACGGAAAAAATTATAAAGAGAGGACTGAGGTAAATTGTCAATTCATAGTAAATGTTCTTCTGCCATGAATTTAAAATCCATATATTAAATCGGTTGATTTAGTTTTTTGAAAGGATTTTAATAATCAATTAAATAATAACCCTTATTAATATAATGAGAATACAATTCTTTTAGGTTCATTCGCGTCAAAAGTACTGAACTGAACGATTATCATTGAATTCGGAACTTTACGTAAATAGTTCTAGGCTATTTATTTTTTGGATTTAATAGATCCTTTGCCATTTTTAGTGCCTAATGAAGCGAACGAGGATCAACGTATGAGAACGAAATCACATTATCAGAAAAATGAGATTGGACTATAATAAGTACATATATTAAAAAAAGCGATGCGTGTATCAGAAAATTCTTTGGTTTATGTCTATTAAATATATGTGTTATATGTGAATGCTTATAAACTATATACTATACAAAATCGTTTTGTATAAATATTTAACTATACATTTACTCATTTTTGTGTACTAGTAGATCCAGGCAGACACATACATATTTGTACATACACACAAACAGATACCGACCTACCTATATAAAGAAAAAAGTGTGTGTGTAATTATTTACACACGTTAGAAGTTATACTCTTTGGCGTAACAAGATCTTTTCATAAATTTTATCTTTCGCCTTATTCTACGTTTGTAGGAAAAACGACACTAACAATAGAAAAAGGTATTTAATACATTGAAAGTTTTAATACAAAGAAATACAAAGAAACAAAATGTTGACTATAGCTAACTTCAGGGTGTCGGTTTTTCGTGACGGTGTGTACGCGCATTGATAAAATTTACTCTCATCATTTTTCCCTAACGCGCCAAAAGAAATATAACTTCAATAAGAAATTGTAATTTTAAATATTACTACATTATTATAGGCTATATTAATATAATATATATGCAACACCTTTTACTATACTCAATTTGTTGGTTGCCTCTATTCGAAGTAGAGCAAATCTTCAAAGTGGTTCTGTTCATAAAATTCTGCGAATATAGACCCTCTAACCTTAACAAGGTTATGAATATTAAACAAATTCTCGTTATGTTTTCTTTTAAGGAAACTGGAGCCTTGGGTCATATTTTATGAATACACGTTTGATTCCGATGAATTCTCTACAAAATGTTACAGTTATGGATGGATATACTCGACTCGACGATAGCCGTTGCTATATACTTCAAAGTTATTGTGAAATGTATGTTAGTTATTTTATAGAATTGGTCTCTACGAATTATTAGATTTGAAAGTTTGAAATATTTGAAGTTGGAGATGCTTTTCTGGTATAATGAAACCTGCAGTAAAGTAAAAAAGACTAAATTTTCTAAAAAAAAAAGTTAACGCGTTTTACTTTTAAACGTTGGTGGTTGTCCCATGGACAAACGTATATGACGGCGCAAATGCCCATTCGACCGTTATAAAGTATTTGTACTGACATAAATATTACGCCCTACTCTTTAATACGATTGATGTCAATAAAAGGCGTAGCGAAATAGGAGCAGGAATTGTAGTCCGGTGAAACTTGAAGCTGTAAAGGCCTGTCCGGCCAATAGCGTAGTCAGTTTGAAAAAAAACAAGGAGCGGGAATCATTTTCATGTGGTGCGTCTGACCATTCACATGTCTACAGATAATATGTAAATATATGCAGTAGTGTATTACTGTATCTGCTGTTTAAGATAAACGTTTTTATTATTAACTAGTGGTCGAAATTCGACCATAATTAATTTTTACATTTAATAAGACCAAAGGGAATAATAATTATTTCAGTGGTTTCATAAATTTACTAAAGATAAATTATTTATCAATTAATTGTTAATGTATATTATGAATTTACATAGTATATTATTATAAAATTGACATACAATCTGACCTGTTAATTCCAAAGGGTATGTAAGGTGTGGAACGTATGTCATGTTAAAAATATTGAATGCAAGATAAACAAAGGTAACTGGAACGTAAGAGTAAAATGAAAGATGGCAAAATGTGTTTTTCATTTACATGTTGTGTGTCATTCAAGCAGTAGTGTGAGTAATGTATATTTTAATTAATGTAATATGTATTCAAAGCATTTTATGTAAAAAAAAATAGCTTTATGCACTTCTCCTCCATATAAACTTTAACTATGCCAAATTTCACGTTCATCCGTTCACGCAATTCGCTTAAAAAGAGGTACAAAGTATTCGCTTCACGTATTAATATATAGATACTTAATTGGTGTTGAGTAACTGATCCATTAAATGACAAGGAAAACATCATCTATGACTGACATCATATCTTTGTAACTACGACCCATACGTCATCAGTCATGACATATATGATTTGTATACCTTATGTTTTCCTTTGTTTATCGTTTATTTTTACGGTATTAATCAATTTCATACTTAATACTAGCATTAACAAAAAAATATTGTTCTGTTTGTCGTGTTCCGTAATTAACTATTGCTTGTATCGCTTTTTTTTTTCTCGAACTGACTACGCTATTGACCTAGCAAGGTCTTAACAGCTTCACCGGACTACTAAGGGGAGCGCTTTTAACTTAGGTTAGCTTTGATAGGTCGCGAATTGCATGAACAGGCAACAGCCAAGCCGAGGTGTGCCGTGCACCCTTGAGCTGGTTGCCCAAATAAAATCGGCTGAGTGCCTTAAGCGCTCGCCTTAGTAGTCCGGTGAAGCTGTTAAGACCTTGCTAGGTCAATAGCGTAGTCAGTTCGAGAAAAAAAAAAATCTTGAGAGATATTTAAAATATTATATTTACCGTTATTTTAAAGATAGAGTTATTCCTAATATCCAATCATAGTATTCTTAAGTTTCATTGTATTTTGAAGCACATTGGAATGTAAAAATGACGGTGACTATGGATACCTCAGGATATATTATCATCCGTCGTAATACTGTCTTAGGTTAAGTGGTTAGTGTATACTGATTAATTTTAAAACAGGACGCTGTGACGTGTCACGGATATTCAATAAAAAAAGGTTTGTAAAACAACATAGTTAAAAATTAAACATATGTATAAAAAAGTCAACGGGTACCGTTAAAACATTATTGAACCTTTAACCCGTTACTGCAAATATCAGCAGTAATCGTCAGCACAAATGTAACATTTGCATATTCATGGCACGAAATACCCCTTGATTTAACGACAACCGCGGAATGATCGTTAAAACCCGAACAAAAAGTGTGACGTCATTCTTTTTTTTATTCCACGCAAAGAGCGGAAAACATATTTCCACGTATCGTGAGTGTTTTTTGCGTAAACGATAAAACTATTGTATATTTAAAACTAAATGATGCCCGCAACTTTGCGCTATTTATTCTCTTACCAATATATTTTATTTATTTACTAGCTGAGCCTGCGACTCCGTCCGTTTGGAATCTAATGTAAAAAAATCAGTGAATAATAAAATCATCTGAATGTATTAAGTCCATTTACTTATCTACTTTCCCTCGTACTTAAGGTGCGTCGTCATTAAAATTACAGTAACTTTTGATAGAGTGAACCGATTTTCATGAAACCAAGACTAAACGTTACTCGAAAATATGCTTTATAATGAGGTTTTTCCGTGACGCAGTCCTTTGGCAGTGATGCATGTTCAAACAAACAGTCAGACATACATTTTTTTTAAATAATTGAAATGTATTTTATTACTTATTCCAAAACACTTTAAATTTACATTCTTATTGTATGAATAAAGGATAAATTAGATTTATAGTTGGATATCTTGTCTAGTATGAACTTACCATTATCTTTCCTATTTTACAATTTTTAAGTTAAGATTTAAAACGCGATTTTAATCCCCTAGAATAGGAAAAAAATCAGTTAAATGCCTTCGATCCCAAAACTACTTCGCTTACATTCATAAAACCACCCAATTTTGCTTATAATATTGTTGGGATTTCTTTTTCTTCTCAAGTAGGTAAACGATACGGCAAAGATAGGCATTTGAAAACTTCTCTGTTTGTGCCAAAACCGAGGCTACGATCTAGCTGTGGTTTTGTATACTAGTTCATGTTCTACTTTCCGCTGAATGTCTAAAGTTTATCCCTTTTGAAAGTATCAAGGAATTCGTAGAGGAGCTTTTTTATTCAGAATTTATACTGAATCCAGAATACCTACCTGCTAAATAGGTATTAGTTAAAGCCTACTTAATTTGTTTTGAAAACTTTAATTTTAGATTTCACAGAATCGTGTCTGGGACTTGGATTTTTTAAATACAGATATAAGAATTATGTAGTACCAAACTGAATACATTTTCAAACCACGATTTATCTATATCTATACGTATAATAAGAATATAAATCTAACATGTCTGAACTTTTTAGATTTTAGTGAAAAAAATTGTTACAGGTGTCTATGAATCATATTATAAAACAAAGTCCTCTGCCACGTGTCTGTTCGTGACAAACTCAAAAACTACTGAACGGATTTCAATGCAATTTTCACCAGTAAATAAAGTGATTCATGAGAAAGATTTAAGTATATAATTTGATAAGATTTTTTTATTATTAGGGCGGGATAACGTCCGCCTTACCCGCTAGTAATTAATAAAATATATTAATAAATTATAATTTTGTTTTCAATTATCTCACGTTTCTTCTTCTGTACATTAAACATATCTGTAATATATGTGAATCCGTAACATGCAGCAATGCAAACAAAGCCGCAGGTGTCAGCTAGTACAAAATAATTACGTTATATTTATGTAATTACCGACGGCTTCTACTCGCAAGTGAACAGTACGGTTGTGATTATTTGACAGACTGTGCAACTTGTGTCGGACTCGTACATGAGATAACGTTGGCTGGGAATGATTAATGTTGTACCCTTGTTCTCGAATATCACGTCATCCCACCGTTGGGTTTTTAATGTAATTAGCGTTGGAAACTTTTGTTTATAACAAATGAATGGTCCCGATTTTGACGACGGACACGCACGTACTGGGAATTTTCAATTTTGTTTTCTTTGTGTAAATATAATTTATGGAATAAAATTTATTCGCAAATTGAAAAAATAAATCGAGGCAGTCATAAGGAACTATGATAGAAGTGAAAACTCAAATCATTGACATACATGTGTTCTCTTTTGAATTATCATATTAAATACAGTGTGAATGACAATATTTTAATTTCAAATTTTTTTATTGAAATTATTAACATTAGTTATTGACATTATTAATATTCCTGTACATTCTGCTTTTGCACAGAGATTAGGAACATTCATGGCATCCTATATTTTAATAAGATAACGTTCTGAAGAGCTGGAATACGGCCGGCCATGCTTACGTAGTCATGCCTCGAAACTATAAATTTATCTCCTGCGAGAAATACCATTGGCTTACCTTTACCGCGCCTAAAGAAAGGTGACGGTTTTAAAACCGTCATCTACGTGCGCAGAAGGCGCGGAGTGCGCTGAGGGCGCGGGGGTCGCGATTATCTTGGAGGTCGCGGTCGCGGGCGGCTCGTCGGACGCCGCCACGTCGAGCTCCATATCGGAGCCGGCCTCCGAGCTGGAGCTCGTTATGGGGATTTGGGAAATCCCCCTATCTACGTAGTTCAGAGGGGATTGCGGCGAGAGGGCCGCGAAAGAATTAGCGGTCGCGACGCGGAAGACGTATTGCGTGTTCTCGGAGTACAACGCAGCGAAGTTAACGTACGCGGTCGCGACGTCGACGTTGGGACCCTGCTGGAGCAGGTAATCGCTAAACCTACTCACATATTCTAAATCGGCCATCCCGGTGGCCTGAGGGGGGGGGGGGGGCCGCGAAACAACCTCCCTGCCTGAGGGGCAGGGGGCACGCCAACGGTTTTTAAGGGACTATCCCGAGTCCGGACCAACAGAGCTGTGGGCGATGTGCAATGCCTCACAGAAGAACCTACGAAGCCTAGGGGGAAGCCCTACCACTTCTTTCTCGAGCACCTCACGGAGACTCGGAGCGTACTGATAAGTACGATTTCAGGCACTGAAAAGTGCGGTTTACCGGCGCACCGAAAAGTGCGCTCTTTGTCACTCCAAAAAGTAACAAAGCCCGGCCTTGTGAGAGTGGCCGTCTACACGATTGACACCAATTGACACCCGAACGATTGACACCTTGTTCTAGAACACAAAAATGACAATTAAAACAAAGCAGAATAAATTAGAAAAACTTACTCGGCTTGCTCTGCCTCACTTCGGACCCGTGAAGAGCACACGGAAACACAAAGAAAACACAAAGAAATAGCAGAGAGGTGCGTAAGCAAAAATATAAATTCTTACTCAACACGTCGATATAATTTTCGAAAAAAACACGGAGCGCACGTGTGTACGCTACCGCGTCCAGATCGGAACTCCGCTTGTATCGCTGCCTGATGGTTTTCTTTTTATGCGATTGGGGGAAAACGAAGATAAGTGATCGCTGTTGTCCATGGACACCTGTGACACGAGGGGAATCAGAAATGCGTTGCCAGCCCTTGAAAAATGAGTAGGCTCGTTTCTTGAACGTTTGTAAGTTATATCGGTCCGGAAAGCCGCCGTTGGGAGTCCATTCCAAATAATCGACGTATGTAAAAAAACGCTCAAGAAAGCCGCACAGTGGTTCTTCTTTTTTTTATTATTTATTGTGCGTTCGGCAAAATGACTGTACTGTACCTGATGTACAATCCAAAAACAATGGCGATCACTGAGAGACATACTATCCATCGCCGGTCGCCGCTGTCATGCCGGCCTGCGTAAGTATCTCTTCACGTTGCGCTTGAAGGAGACCCCATGTCATAGGAAGGAGAAAACACACTGGCCGGGAGATTGTTCCACAGCTTCACGGTAGGGCAAAGATAAGATGTTGCGAACTTTTTAGTTCGTGCCCAGATAGGATTTACCGTAAAACTGTGGCTTCGAAGGCTAGCACGCGTGGTTCGGTTATGAAAAGGAGAGGAAGGGATCAAGTTGAATATGAATAGTTATTCAAGCCGAAAAGCTATTTATAGGACCTTTATGTCAATAATTGCCATTACTCTTGGACTATACCTAAAAATAGCTATAAAATAGTCAATTTGTTAGTACTCGTTAAAAAAACAGGAATATGAATACTCGATCGCTGGTTATGTTAGAGATAACGAAAACTTGTACGGCTGTTTATTCTTGCCACATATAAAGATTACCCAAGGGTTGACCCTTGCCTCATGTAACCCCAGGGTTATGTAAGTAGTAAAATATAATTGTGTGCGTACAGGTATTTTCTAAAATAAATCAGTTATCTTTAGAGACTCAATGAAGGGTATCTTTTTATACTTTATGGGTATTAAGGTTTGATATACCCTAATCTAATTGTCACGATTTGTATTTTTAACCGACTTCGAAAAAGAAGGAGGTTACTACGTTCGGTTGTATGTTTTTTTTTAAATGTATGTTAACGGATATCTCCGTCATATATGAACCGATTTTAATGAGTCTTTTTTATTTGAATTGGTTATATTCAGAGGAGGTCCCATATAAATTTGAAGAAAATATTCAACCCCTAAGGGGGTGAAATATCGTTTATTTGATTTTCGCCCACTTCGTTTCTACGTATTATGTGTAATTGGAACCGATTTATTATATCCATTAGAAACCAAATATATTTATGGACACTTAAAATGAAGAAATATTTTTTTTACAAAAAAAATTTAAACCGCCTTTGATGTGAAAAACTAATAAAGCACTAAGAAGCGAAAAATAACTGAATTATTAAGTAAATTAAGCACATTAAATAAAAAATATTGACATTTCAAATTTGTTGCAGGTTATTTTGTAGTTTATTTAAAAAAATATTAATACGGCTTTTATAATATTTTTATAAACTAAAATTATATTCGAATCGTTTAAACGTACGTGATCTACTTCCGGTACCGCTACAATAAGTCAGAGACTCGAATGAAACATTGACACTAGCGCCACTCGATTATATAGTTTGGCCTTATGACGGGCAAGATGTCGTTAGTCGGGAGGCACTTCTATGTTGAAGTTATTGTAGGCCGATGCTCTGCCCGATTAAATAGTCAAAGTGCCTATAGAGTGTTAATTAACAAGTCGTGCTGCCTCGTCCTCAAACGCGAACTAAGGAGTTGCCGGACAGGCACAGTGGCCCGGGCCGACTGAGGGCGTACTACGGAAGCCAAGCCGGTGGTGGAGGAGACGGCACCGGCGAGCCTCATGGCTCCCGCCAACAACCCTCTCCCTATCTCCCTATGGGTCCCAAAATCGCCAGACGAAAGAAAAAGAGGAGTGGATGCCCACAGGTACAGAAAGACGCCCAGCTCGAATAAGACATGTACAAGAAAGTACAAGCTCTTACAGAAACATGCGAGAGAATACTCAAGACAGCCTCCCTGGAAGAAGCATGCGCAATCAAAGTGGAATGTGGGATTTGCGACGCGCCAAACACGCCTCACGCACGCCGGTCAACCCCTTCGCCCGAGAGAACCGAGACGACCATGGGGTAGCGCCCTGTACAGGGCGTACACCTCAAAACATAATGACACCCCCGTTAAAGCGGGGGGAAAGTGAAGCCACGGCCAGAGGGGTCACCCTGACGTCCTCTTCCCGCGGTGCACGCGAGAAGAATCTTGCAATGCGAGAGTTAATTACCTTAGAGAGGTTTACCTGACTGAACGACTACATGTTGTTTCCTAATATGATGTTAAATAATAATAATGAAAAGATAGTAAACCCTCTAGGTTTAGAGGCTATCAAGTATAACTGACGGAACCCACCCGTAATTGCTTGGCGACAGAATTTCAACTTGAGGGTTCCAGCTAGCTATTTTATTGTGGGACATAACACGTAACATACTTAATTCTCATTTAACACAAGCTTTCCTAGATAATAAATTGAGAAAACTTCAATTTAAGACAGTCTCATTAATATTCTATAATTTTCGATAACTGTAAGCAAAAATGTACGTACAAGCTATTTCGTAAAACGTAAAGTAAAAAAGAATTTAATTTTCTTGTTGGCAACCAACGAACTTGTGTAATTCAATTGTATATTAATTATTAAGGTAAAGTTATTTTTGGTTCGTTGAATTTCCGAATCGAAAAACTTTGAACAGATCTTTTCCAAAGTGTTGTTTTGATCACCCATAATTATCAAAGTTAAAAATGTTTTCACTCAAAATCTTAACATAAATATAATACGATTTATTGTCTTCCCCTTCTTTAGATGCCAAAATTGTGCCGAATCTAACTTCAACTTTGCTGGAACAATGTATTCTATGTCATTCAAACAAAGTAGATAATGGTCTATCGATTTAATTAAGATTTTAATTAGTTTTCATAAATATATTAACATACGAAAATATTATATTGAGTGCAATAAAGTTTGTAACATAATATGTTTAAGTTTAATATGTAAAACTAGATTTAACAAATAGCGATAGAGAAAGCTATAATATAAGAGAAAAATACATTGTAATCAATGTAATTACATTTAATTAAATAAAAAGGCAGCTAAATCTAGTACTAGGTTATTTATACTGTATAAATAAGACTGATTGAATGCCCTTTATTTATTAGTCTACTAGTTTTCTAAGTTTACATGTTCTAAAATTACAGCATTATGTAAAACTACTTGCGAACCCTGTAGGCAGATATTTTCCTGCCATTATAGATCATATAGAAAAGCGAACAAGTTACTAAAACGATTAATTACATTTTAGGATTATATTTGGCATGGGATTAAAAAGAAAACATATGTGTAGCAATAAATGATGAGGTATTTATATCAATGATACACGTTAACAATACACCACGCTGATTAAGACGCCTTTTTCCAAAGCATCGAAATACGCACGCGTAGACACAGGTATTCACACAAATATACATACAACGCTTGAACTACAACGATAATTACATAGCCGAATGAGTAGACCACGAAAATAAGAAACATTGTATATTATGCTCTATCTCTTTCTCTAAATCTTATAAATCTATATTTGTCTTTCTTATTGTTGTTTTTCTATTTCATTGAATTTTAAAATACAAAGGAGGTAAAGAAGCTTATAATTTTATATAATATAGCTCTATAGACAACATTGCCAGTTGACTCAATATATGTAACAAAAAAACATTATCAAGATGGGTGGAGACGTTTAGGGAAAGGAGTTGTTTTTTTTCATACTTATAGGGTGTAATTTTCAATTGGCTGCCATGGCCTCAATTATACAGAACTATTGCTCATATTGCAAAGAACTCCAGAACTATTGTAAAGGAGCCCAGAACTCCTTAGAACTATTCAAAAATCGAGATTTGATTTTTTGCATACTTACAAGTACTTGGTGTGATTTTCAATGGGCTGCCATGGCCTCAATTATACAGAACTATTGCTCATATTGCAAAGAACTCCAGAACTATTGTAAAGGAGCCCAGAACTCCTTAGAACTATTCAAAAATCGAGATTTGATTTTTTGCATACTTACAAGTACTTGGTGTGATTTTCAATGGGCTGCCATGGCCTCAATTATACAGAACTATTGCTCATATTGCAAAGAACTCCAGAACTATTGTAAAGGAGCCCAGAACTCCTTAGAACTATTCAAAAATCGAGATTTGATTTTTTGCATACTTACAAGTACTTGGTGTGATTTTCAATGGGCTGCCATGGCCTCAATTATACAGAACTATTGCTCATATTGCAAAGAACTCCAGAACTATTGTAAAGGAGCCCAGAACTCCTTAGAACTATTCAAAAATCGAGATTTGATTTTTTGCATACTTACAAGTACTTGGTGTGATTTTCAATGGGCTGCCATGGCCTCAATTATACAGAACTATTGCTCATATTGCAAAGAACTCCAGAACTATTGTAAAGGAGCCCAGAACTCCTTAGAACTATTCAAAAATCGAGAGTAGATTTTTTTCATACTTAGGGTGTAATTTTCAATGGGCTGCCATGGCCTCAATTATACAGAACTATTGCTCATATTGCAAAGAACTCCAGAACTATTGTAAAGGAGCCCAGAACTCCTTAGAACTATTCAAAAATCGAGAGTTGTTTTTTTTTCATACTTATAGGGTGTAATTTTCAATTGGCTGCCATGGCTTTAATTATGCAGAACTATTGCTCATATTGCAAAGAACTCCAGAACTATTGAAAAGAAGCCCAGAACTCCCTTCAGAACTCCTCTGTCACGACCTTTGTATGCTGCGTGAAGTTGGCACCCCCATATGTCTTATGCCCTTATGGGGTCTTTATATGCAGAACTATTTTCCTAAATTTCAGGAACTCCAGAACTATTGATTCGAATATCAGAACTCATTTTTGTTTCACGATTCCGATATATTTGTATGCCAACTTCACAGACATATAATATATTTATAAACTAAAATGATATTCGAATGGTTTAAACGGACGTGATATACTTCCGGTACCGCTACACTAAGTCAGAGACGCGACTGAAACATTGACACTAGCGCCACTCGATTATATAGTTTGGCCTATGAAGGGCAAGATGTCGTTAGTCGGGAGGCACTTCTACGTTGAAGTTATTGTAGGCCGATGCTCTGCCCGATTAAATAGTCACAGTGCCTAGAGTGTTAATTAACAAGTCGTGCTGCCCCGCCCTCAAACACGAACTAAGGAGTTACCAGACAGGCACAGTGGGCCGGGCCGACTGAGGGCGTACTACGGAAGCCAAGCCGGTGGTCGAGGAGACGGCACCGGCGAGCCTCATGGCTCCCGCCAACAACCCTCTCCCTATCTCCCTATGGGTCCCAAAATCGCCAGACGAAAGAAAAAGAGGAGTGGATGCCCACAGGTACAGAAAGACGCCCAGCTCGAATAAGACATGTACAAGAAAGTACAAGCTCTTACAGAAACATGCGAGAGAATACTCAAGACAGCCTCCCTGGAAGAAGCATGCGCAATCAGAGTGGAATGTGGGATTTGCGACGCGCCAAACACGCCTCACGCACGCCGGTCAACCCCTTCGCCCGAGAGAACCGAGACGACCATGGGGTAGTGCCCTGTACAGGGCGCACACCTCAAAACATAATGACACCCCCGTTAAAGCGGGGGGAGAGCGAAGCCACGGCCAGAGGGGTCACTCTGACGCCGTATCTCCGCGTGCCCCATAAAGTATCTTGCGATGCGAGTGTTAATTGGTTTCCCTGACTGACCGACTATATGTTGTTTCGTAATATGATGTTAAATAATAACAATGAAAAGATATTGAACCCTCTAGATTTAGAGTCTATCAAGTGTAACTGACGGAACCCACCCGTAATTGCTTGGCGACAGAATTTCAACTTGAGGGTTCCAGCTAGCTATTTTATTGTGGGACATAACACGTAACATACTTAATTCTCATTTAACACAAGCTTTCCTAGATAATAAATTGAGAAAACTTCAATTTAAGACAGTCTCATTAATATTCTATAATTTTCGATAACTGTAAGCAAAAATGTACGTACAAGCTATTTCGTAAAACGTAAAGTAAAAAAGAATTTAATTTTCTTGTTGGCAACCAACGAACTTGTGTAATTCAATTGTATATTAATTATTAAGGTAAAGTTATTTTTGGTTCGTTGAATTTCCGAATCGAAAAACTTTGAACAGATCTTTTCCAAAGTGTTGTTTTGATCACCCATAATTATCAAAGTTAAAAATGTTTTCACTCAAAATCTTAACATAAATATAATACGATTTATTGTCTTCCCCTTCTTTAGATGCCAAAATTGTGCCGAATCTAACTTCAACTTTGCTGGAACAATGTATTCTATGTCATTCATTTTCTGTGCTTCTGAGAATGTACGTGCAAAATTGCCGTTCTTCAATGGACAGTACTTAAGGCGTGAATTCGTAGCAAACAAACTCGCATTCGTATTTATAACATTAGTAAGGATGACGCGACATTACGTAGCACCATGCGAAATCGGGATTGGTCGCTAGTTAAGCATTAGTTAGTTAGTCTTTTTATTCACAAGTCAACGAGGGCATTAAATAAATATAAACAAATTACTAAACATACTAGCTACTCAGATAAAAAAAAAAAAATCATAGCGGGATAACTTAATTAAAACTGTAAAAAAATGAAATGTCTCGTTGTATCACAGCATAATACAATTACCGATATCCAGTGCTTTATTAAAGGACTATTGTATATATCTATCAGTGTTTTCATTAATTATGAAATTAATAGTAGTATATAACATAGTATATAGTTGGTATTTGTAATATCCTCAATAAAAAGACTATATTACGACCTAGTAGTAATATTTTAAAGGTTTATGAGTGTTTCCTAAGCCCATGAATTAAATAGCTGGGTCTGCAAAGTAAACTTTTCAATATATTGTAGGCTTACAGTAACGAGAGTAATGTAAAATTTAACCAAATCAAATTAACAAGTTTTAATTGCTTCTATCTAAAAAAAAAAAAGGATGACGCGACATTACGTAGCACCATGCGAAGTCGGGATTGGTCGCTAGTTAAGCATAATTTTTCAATATTTTCTATACCATATTTATTATCATTATCTTTTTATTCACAAGTCAACGAGGGCCCATTAAATAAATATAAACAAATTACTAAAAATACTAGCTACTCAGATAAAATAAAATAAAAATTGTCATAACTTAATTAAAACTGTAAAAAAATGAAATGTCTCGTTGTATCACAGCATTATACAATTACCGATATCCAGTGCTTCATTAAAGGACTATTGTATATATCTATAAGTGTTTTCATTAATTATGAAATTAATAGTAGTATATAACATAGTATATAGTTGGTATTTGTAATATCCTCAATAAAAAGACTATATTACGACCTAGTAGTAATATTTTAAAGGTTTATGAGTGTTTCCTAAGCCCATGAATTAAATAGCAGGGTCTGCAAAGTAAACTTTTCAATATATTGTAGGCTTACAGTAACGAGAGTAATGTAAAATTTAACCAAATCAAATTAACAAGTTTTAATTGCTTCTATCTAGATTCTAAGCTATGTATATGTTAGTAATGTGGATTTAGTTCACCAAACAGTTTTTTAATTAAATTGTTCCTTTACATTGGTTTCAATGACAGTATTTTTTTATATATATTATAGGGGGCAAACGAACAGGCGGATCACCTTATGGTAAGTAATCACCGCCCTCCATAGACACTAGCAACACCAGGCGAGTCATAGGTTACGCTCGTTTTTTGAAGGCTTGAAAGTCATAATTGTTTGGAAACACCGCCGTTGGGAGTTGATTCCACAGGGTCCAAGTATGATGCAGATGTGACCTTGAGAACCTCATCGTGGAAGACCTCCAACAATTTAGATGGTGCGGATGAAATTTTAGTTTCAGGCGAGTTAATTAGGTGAGTTAGGTATAAGTCCAAAGAACTCCTCTGAATATTCTCCGTGGTAAATGCGACAAAGGATGCAATGTCCCGACGCAGTGCCAATGAATCGAGCCGATCAGATATAACCCCGTCGCCGACGATTCGAGCCGCTCTACGTTGGACGCGGTCAAACGAAGGCACCTGATATTGAGGTGCTCCAGCCCAAAGGTGAGAACAGTATTCCATGTGTGAGCAGACTTGCGCTTTATAAAGTAGTAAACGATGTTCTGGTGTGAAATACTGTCTTGCCCTATTAAGGATACCTAGTTTTTTAGCATTGCATTGCTTTCCAAATGACCGCCTAACTGGATGATACTCGATATGTCAACGCCGAGAATATCGATACTGGAGTTAGCGACTAAGAGGACTCCTTGAAAGCTAGGCATCACGTTAAATTCTGTCTTTTTTGCGGCAAAGGCGCAAACTAGTCTCTTTGTGGCGTTAAAATGGACCAAGTTCTGTCTACCCCAATGCGAGACGTGGTCGAGTGTGGTCTCCATTTCAGGCAGAAGCTGGTTCCGGCACTCAACATCGCGATCCCGGGAAATATTAGCATGGCCAGTGTATAAAACATCCCCAGTACTATCGTCCGCATAGTAATGAATGGTGCTTACTTGCAACATATCATTGATATACAGAAGAAAGAGAGTAGGAGATAGTACACACCCTTGTGGGACGCCAGCATTCACAGGCATTAAATCAGAGCATACACCGTCGACAAACACTTTCATGATTCGGCTCGTGAGGAAGCTAGACACTCAATTGCATAAATTCCCGAGAATCGCCTTGTACCAAACCCGATGAAAAGCCTTCGCTATGTCTAAATTTACGGCTATGGCTTCCCCCTTGCTTTCAACTGCCTCCACCCATCGATGTGTCAAGAAAGCTAGCAGGTCACCAGCTGAGCAACATTGGCGAAAGCCATATTGGCGGTCACTAATAAGCTGGTTCTTCTCTAGGTACTTTAAGAGTTAGCAGTTTATAATGAACTCCATTATTTTGGAAAGCAAGGAAGTGATGGTGATTGGACGATAGTTCGACAGCTCTGAGCGGCCACCTTTTTTTGGGATCGGGTGCATAGAAGCAGACTTCCAAGATGCTGACACAACGCCTGACATAACTGGAGCCAGTTCCGGAGCACATGTCCTTAGCACAATTACGGGAATTCCGTCGGGTTCACTCGATTTCCTGGTGTGTAAGGAGAAGAGCTTCATGCGTATATGTTTTTGCAAAAACCGCATATTGCGCATGCAGCTTTTACAACACGCTATGATCGGTGGCGACTTACCCTTGTCATTTAGAGTCGAGTAAGACGTAAAAAGGCAGCCAAGAAGTAATTTTTGTTCGAATTTGTATCTATTTCTTTGGATGAAAAACAATAGATTTAAATATAGTGACCACGACCATCGAGATCGTACCTAAAAGTTACACGTCTGTGATATAATAAGAACATCGACAGAAATTAATACCAACTAGCATTTCCAAACGTCTCGTAATTTACGGGATGTCCCTTGATTTTTTTCCCATAAATTTCTCAATGTTTAACCCGCCCCGCATAGCATCCCAGCTCTGTTCATTCGCTTCCGTCCTAAGTAATTCTTGTCCCGTGTTTAGTTAAATACGTATGCATTTGCAAAATAAATGGTTAAAATTTAACAAAGTAGATAATGGTCTATCGATTTAATTAAGATTTTAATTGGTTATCATAAATATATTAACATACGAAAATATTATATTGAGTACAATAAAGTGTGTAAGAAAATACTGTTTAAGTTTAAATAAACCTAGATTTAACATATAGCGATAGAGAAAGCGAAAATAATATAAGAAAAAATTATATTTATAGTGTCAATGTCATAACATTTAATTAAATAAAAAGGGTGCTAAATCTAGTACTAGGTTATTTATACTGTATAAATAAGACTGATTGAATGCCCTTTATTTATTAGTCTACTAGTTTTCTAAGTTTACATGTTCTAAAATTACAGCATTATGTAAAACTACTTGCGAACCCTGTAGGCAGATATTTTCCTGCCATTATAGATCATATAGAAAAGCGAACAAGTTACTAAAACGATTAATTACATTTTTGGATTATATTTGGCATGGGATTAAAAAGAAAACATATGTGTAGCAATAAATGATGAGGTATTTATATCAATGATACACGTTAACAATACACCACGCTGATTAAGTCGCCTTTTTCCAAAGCATCGAAATACGCACGCGTAGACACAGGTATTCACACAAATATACATACAACGCTTGAACTACAACGATAATTACATAGCCGAATGAGTAGACCACGAAAATAAGAAACATTGTATATTATGCTCTATCTCTTTCTCTAAATCTTATAAATCTATATTTGTCTTTCTTATTGTTGTTTTTCTATTTCATTGAATTTTAAAATACAAAGAGGGAAAGAAAAATTGCGAACACACGTATATAAGAATTTTATACGTAAAGTAGTCCGGTGCAGCTGTAAAGACCTGTCAAGCCAAGAGGGTAGTCACTTCTATAAGAATAATAATAGCCCACCTTCCTTCCCCCTCCCCCGTCTCCCCTCCCCATTCCCCAAACACAGGATGACAACGCTCTTGCAACTCTTCTGGTGTTGCAAGTGTCTATGGACGGTGGTGATCACTTAACATCAGGTCACCCACGAGTTCGTTTGCGTGAAAAAAATGATGGCCTTTACAATCTCAATATAAAATATAAATATTAGATGTACACAGGCCGATATACTACGCGTCGCTGGCCTGACGCAAGCTGCGCAAACGCAATACGCTCGGTCACGCTTACTAGCATGTCATGACGAGAAAGCATAAATTAATCTCCTGTCAAAAATACCAGTCAACGCTCCTAAAGAAGTTTTCACTTCAAAAACATAAATATAGCTTACGATATATATTATGAACACGAGTTTGTTCTACAGTCGAGATTGCTGTCACCGATTTAGTTACTGTACTTGACAGTATTATGAAGATTTACTCTGTTCTAGTATTACTCCATAAATTACTTATTCATACTTTTATATAGCGCTCTACAATAATAATAAACCAGTAGGTTGTTAAATTTATGTTCTGTGAAACTAAAACGAAAGCAAGTCCCACGTATATATTTTTCTCGAACGGGAATAAACACAGGAAAAAAATATATATAACACGAAGTTTTCTAATAAGCATCCGAACCGATCGTACCGAGATAAATTGTATCTGGAATTGCCATTTGTCCGTCTAGAATCTCGTCGTCGGGTTCGATTGAGCTATTTCTCTTGCGACATGACGTATTTTCCGTTTCGTCGCGGTTAACAAAGCTGTTGTTTTCATGTTATTGTGTCTCAGAATTACGATTCATTCTGATGATTATCATAAAGATAGTCTCAATAAATTTCGAGCCTAGCAATATAACAATTCTTATAATTTTTTATACTGAAAAATGATCTTGAAAAAACATTGGGTTGAAAATCTCCATATCAAGTTAGACGATTTGACGTTCGCTTGTTCACTTATTATTTTATTTCACTACATTGTCCTACTGTAAAGAGAAGATTTGTGTATTTGTTTTGATTAATACACCACCCATGCGAAACCGGGGCGGGTTGCTAGTATATAATAATACCAGCCTGTAAGAGCCCCCACTGCTGAGCGACCGGCCTTACAATACCCGGTCGTCAAATTAATGATTTAAAACCCCGATAAATCTATCTACAATTCCATGCTCTAGAAAATTATCTCTCAGATTCAGGTTTTCTAACGATGTTTTTAATAACATATGAAACTACGAACTTTAAATGAATATTTCAAAACCACCTGAACAATACTCATTTATTATTTTAGAGTATACTAGCTGAACCGTGCAACTTCGTCTGCATCGAATCGGTTATGTAATTATTTACGACATCACATTAGGAACCTCAAAAATAACAGTATTTCTCCACTATTTAATGGATATTATTATACACATAAACCTTCCTCTTCAATCACTCTATCTATAAAAAAAACCGCATCAAAATCCATTGCGTAGTTTTATAGAGTTTTAAGCATACATATAGGGACAGAGAAAGCGATTTTGTTTTATACTATGTAGTGATAAATTAATTAATTGCGAACTGCGTTACACGAAAGCGAGTCACTGTAACTATTTTTTTACAGTGCGTGGTCGGTATTGCCACTATGCTACTCCTCTAACGCCAATGTCGTATTCGTTATTTTGGAGTCTGATAACATTTCTAGTGTTAATCTAGGTGATGAAGAAATGATATAACTAATATGATCAATGCGAATATGAGTTTGTTCGTTTGTTACTCATTACATCTCATCAAACTCATCAAAGGTATTTCATCCCGAAAAAAGGACTGTTCCCGAAGGATAGGTCAAATCTACATTATTGCGGGCGAAGCCACGAGTAGAAGCTTATAGAAACGTAGAAAGTTATACTGTAATGTTGAAAGGTACCTAGTTTATATATTTTACAAATGTTACTTCGTCCCTCAAAATACAAATACTAATGAAATATTTCTGAAAAGGGGAAAAGGAGTAACCATTATTTACAAATAAATATATTTTATATTTGTACATAACAATACCGTGTCATAAGCACAGTTTATACCTAACCGTAACTTGGCAAACAATATCATCATCAGTTACTCAACTTGACAGTTTGTTCGCCAGATATCAGTCATTTTGTGTATACAATTATGATGTTCTGACGAAAATATATCTTATAAATAAGTTCTTGGAATAAAAAAACAAATATTTCGTCTTTTGTACCTACTTATATTCCCATAGATCCTCTACACATGTCTAAAGTACTTTAAGCTTGCCTAGCGTTCCCCGTACGGGATGTAAGACATACGCTTGGTCAGCACTATTATAAGTATACTAACATTATTAGAATAAGAAATGATTAGAATAATAAATTAGGATAGCAGTCTAGAATCGACTCTCGTAGAATGTACACGTAGGTTAGGAAGTCTAAAATTGACTATAATAGTTTTTAAGTTATATTATAATCAATGTTTAAAATCGACATAACTATTAAATAAATTGTCTAATATTGACTGTAGTTTTTAAATAATCAACCCAAATGCTCCCGAAGTTAACTACTACTCCTTCCAGATTTTTTTTAGCATGCAAACGAATTGGTGGGTCACCTGATGTTAAGTGCCACCACCGATACCACCCACAGATACTAATAACACCAGGGGAGTTTAAAGTGCGTTGCCAGCCTGTGTTTGGGGGAAAGGGTGAGGGGAGGGGAGGTGGGCCTCCGGTGCTCTCACTGACCAAAGGAAACGCAACAATACAAGCACTGTTACTCCACGTCGTTTTTCTATGAGAGGGTGGTAGTACCTCGGGCGAGCCGACTCATTCATGCTGAAACCAGTAATAGCTTCAGTGTGGCTCTATCACCACCAAGATATAAAACGTACAAGTGTACTCGATCTTTTACTGATAGAAAATTAGAACGACAAGTATATACGACTAGATTCCTTACTAGCCTTTTGCTCGCGGTTTTGAATAAGCTCAAATCAAATAGTTCAAATAAGATTTTGTTAAAATATCTTAAAACGTAACTGTAAAACGTAGTAAAAAAAATGATTGAAAATTGGTAATTATTCATACATATCATTACCTCAATGCTGTAGAAAGTATGCATGAAATAATCATATATATTAATACGTGAAGCCTAAACTTTGAATCCCTTTTTAACAGAATTGGGAGAACGGATGAACGTGAAATTTGGCATAGTTAAAGTTTATATAGAGGAGAAGTGCAGAAAGCTATTTCTTTTATATAAAATGCATTAGAAGTACATTAAATTAATTAAAATATGCATTACTCACACTACTGCTTCAATTTTACATAACATATACACACATGTAAATAAAAAAGACATTTTGACATCTGTCAATAAAGGACTTCAAAAAAGGTTGTGAAGGAGGTTGCTATGCTCGACTGTATGTATTATTTTACTCTTACGTTCCAATTACCCTTTTATTCTACTTTCTACAATGATATTATAACATAATACCCTTTGACAAAAGAATCCTAATAAAATTCAAACTTTAAAAAATCAATGAACTATGGTCGAATGTCGGCCTCTGGGCGCCCACTAGTTAAAGTAAAAATAGCAGCCCCAGACGAAATTAAATAGATCAATTCAAATAGAAGAACTCAAAAGAAGTCTCATGAAAATTTTTCACAGCGCGATGGCGGTTCGAATAAGGTTTGACTTTCATCTACATGTCGAAACACACGCCGATAAGACAATAGTCTTATTGCACCGAAATGATATTAATATACATTGTGTGGGCAGTCATAAAATTGTGCCCACGGCTCTGTACCACAAAACCACAATTCGCGTTTAATAACAGTTTCATACGATGCGTTGTAGAGATGTCGAACGTTTATCTAAATCCTCCTTATTTCACTCAGCCTTCGCTTGAGTCCATCAACCCTATATTATATTCCTTAATGACATCATTTAGCTTTCCTAGAGTGTTTCGTTGAGTTTTATTCCTGAACGGATCAGGTCAAGGCTTTTATTACGATGTGCACTGAGTGGCTTAAGTGAAACGTATCCTATGAAAACTGTATATTTAGGTGTGCTTATATTTTTTTATTTATTATTCTTATTATATATGTATTTTAAGAGATCATACTCTTATATAATATGGTATTATTATGAATAAAGGAATCGAGAATATTCAATTAATATCCTGTACGTGTCGTGTTGGTGTTGTACACCAGGCAAATATTAATAACTAACCAATATATCGCGAGGCGGAGTTTTATAAATGGGTATTGTTACTTCGACAGACATCATCGAATCATTATGTTAGTATATAAGTAATTGATATCGAGGTCGGAGTGTTTTAATGATGTATTTTAATTTATTAATAAATCTATTCTATGTTTTTGAAGGTGCGATACAGATAATACGATATAAGATATTACACGAAATGCTATTTTTTGTTGCACGACGAAACGATTGCGTTGCCTCTGCTAGCAAGCGTAGTGTAATCCAAAAATGAACTTCGCCTATCGAGAGATTTCTATCGGTAGTATATTAGATACTAGCTGTGCCCGCGACTTCGGCTGCGTGTCCGAGGATATACTTTACGATTCTCTTGTTGAAGTTTTATTGTGAACTCCGTACAGACAGATAGACAGTCAGACAGACATTTCTAAAAATGATTGGAATGTATTCTATGACTTATTCTTAGACACCTGCAACAATTTTTTTCACGAAAATCGTTAAGGTACAGACACTTTACATTTCATTCTTATTATATGTATATATAGAATAGATATAGGATATAGACTTACTGAATCGAAATTGCGACAAACTAAAAGACAAAACTAAAGGAAGCGTCTGTTACAGGGACACGCCTATCTTGATTGATTACTGGCTATACATCGGCAGAACGTGATATGCCATAATATGCAACAATGGCATTTTACACCTGGTGTATGATGGATCTAGTCAGACGCAACTGTAACAAGAACTTCTTTATTAATGACTATTTTTATGAACACTATAATTAATTATTATAAGGTTCGATTTCATTATAAGTGAAAATATACCAATATCAGTTATATTTTCAGAGTTCCCTTTCCTTACATGTTATATCATTTATTGAATATAGTTTTCCTCCCTCTATAATAATTTCCTCTATTTATTTTGGTTTAATAGCAAATCCATTGATACTGATACGTAAACACATGACTTATTGAGTAAGTGCTATTTTAGACCTAATTGTATAATAGTTATATTTGCACGATTTCGTATTTTAAGTATCACAAATAAATATTAATAAGAAAGATAGAAATACTTTATTGTTGGAACAACCATACAATTAAATTAAATTACACAAACTAATTAGAAAGAAAAACAAATACATTTTAAAAATGAAATAATAGATGTCCAACAATTGGCGAACACATTCAGCAAAAATCTGCAATACTGTAAGTAGTACTGCAGCGCTGATTTTCGATGGGAGCCTATATATGATGATAAACGGACGTAATGATATTATAACATAATACCCTTTGACAAAAGAATCCTAATAAAATTCAAACTTTAAAAAATCAATGAACTATGGTCGAATGTCGGCCTCTGGGCGCCCACTACTTAAACTAAAAATAGCAGCCCCAGACGAAATTAAATAGATCAATTCAAATAGAAGAACTCAAAAGAAGTCTCATGAAAATTTTTCACAGCGCGATGGCGGTTCGAATAAGGTTTGACTTTCATCTACATGTCGAAACACACGCCGATAAGACAATAGTCTTATTGCACCGAAATGATATTAATATACATTGTGTGGGCAGTCATAAAATTGTGCCCACGGCTCTGTACCACAAAACCACAATTCGCGTTTAATAACAGTTTCATACGATGCGCTGTAGAGATGTCGGACGTTTATCTAAATCCTCCTTATTTCACTCAGCCTTCGCTTGAGTCCATCAACCCTATATTATATTCCTTAATGACATCATTTAGCTTTCCTAGAGTGTTTCGTTGAGTTTTATTCCTGAACGGATCAGGTCAAGGCTTTTATTACGATGTGAACTGAGCGGCTTAAGTGAAACGTATCCTATGAAAACTGTATATTTAGGTGTGCTTATATTTTTTTATTTATTATTCTTATTATATATGTATTTTAAGAGATCATACTCTTATATAATATGGTATTATTATGAATAAAGGAATCGAGAATATTCAATTAATATCCTGTACGTGTCGTGTTGGTGTTGTACACCAGGCAAATATTAATAACTAACCAATATATCGCGAGGCGGAGTTTTATAAATGGGTATTGTTACTTCGACAGACATCATCGAATCATTATGTTAGTATATAAGTAATTGATATCGAGGTCGGAGTGTTTTAATGATGTATTTTAATTTATTAATAAATCTATTCTATGTTTTTGAAGGTGCGATACAGATAATACGATATAAGATATTACACGAAATGCTATTTTTTGTTGCACGACGAAACGATTGCGTTGCCTCTGCTAGCAAGCGTAGTGTAATCCAAAAATGAACTTCGCCCATCGAGAGATTTCTATCGGTAGTATATTAGATACTAGCTGTGCCCGCGACTTCGGCTGCGTGGAAGTTGAATGTATTAAATCCACTTATCTACTTTTCTCTCGTACTTACGCTGCGTCGTCATTATACGCACAATAAATTTTGATAAAGTGGACCGATTTTAATGAAACAAACACTAAGATACTTCCGAGGATATACTTTACGATTCTCTTGTTGAAGTTTTATTGTGAACTCCGTACAGACAGATAGACAGTCAGACAGACATTTCTAAAAATGATTGGAATGTATTCTATGACTTATTCTTAGACACCTGCAACAATTTTTTTCACGAAAATCGTTAAAGTACAGACACTTTACATTTACATTCTTATTATATGTATAGATAGAATAGATATAGGATTTAGACTTACCGAATCGAAATTGCGACAAACTAAAAGACAAAACTAAAGGAAGCGTCTGTTACAGGGACACGCCTATCTTGATTGATTACTGGCTATACATCGGCAGAACGTGATATGCCATAATATGCAACAATGGCATTTTACACCTGGTGTATGATGGATCTAGTCAGACGCAACTGTAACAAGAACTTCTTTATTAATGACTATTTTTATGAACACTATAATTAATTATTATAAGGTTCGATTTCATTATAAGTGAAAATATACCAATATCAGTTATATTTTCAGAGTTCCCTTTCCTTACATGTTATATCATTTATTGAATATAGTTGAATGAATATTATCAATACTCAATTGTAGTGGAAAATCTAATCGTTTATTTATTTGGTTGCTATGCTTAGACAACTCATTAAAAAGATTTGTTGGACTTATAACGCTAGGATGTAGAATATTAATCTTAGAAAATAAAATTGCGTTTAGCGTAGTATCTAGTAGATTAGAGATTGCTAATAAAGAACTTTCGATTAAATTAAGCAAAGAATTAATTTTAGAAATATAATTGAATATCTTATCATTATTAGAAATTTGTGAAATTATATTATTCACATTATTGATTTGAGAGTTAAGTTTTAACTCATTTTCATTAAGTTTGTAAATAGATGAATTAAAATTATTTATTGTTGATTTGACAATATGGATATTGTCTTTCATTAAATGAAACAGTTCCGTTTCACTTTTGCGACACGATTCAATTGCGGCATCGTATTTTCGTGCATCGTCTTTTAGTACAAAATTTGAGACGAACAAACAAATAACACAGACACACGTAACACGTCACGGATGGTCATACTAAAGAGAAATAACTACTGTAACCACAGATTTAGGATTAACCAAAACAAACATAAATGTATACGGAAAAAGATTAAAAAAAATACACACCAATAAACAGAGCTTAAAATAGAACTACGTGAAGACATTATACGTCACTTTAATTACTAAGTTTGAAATTGCAATAGATAATGCTTATATAAGAGTTTAAAGCTAAGTTTACTGTTTAAATAACGATCTGTAATCTGTATTTAGGAAACCGTGGAGGTTGAATAGTTTGACCGGAGGGATGTCAGAATAGCAATGAATTTTTCAGAAATCGCATACATTTTCTAATTTAAATTTATATCACTATCGGCAGACGGTGAAGGAAAACTTAACCTGAGAAATGTTCTTGATGGTTCTAATACCACCGTATCTGGGAAAATATAAAACTATAGATTTCTCGTAGTTTGAAAACACTAATACCTCGTGTGTTGGCGAGGTGATTATGCCAACACCTTCGGAGAGAAGCTTATAGCCGTGGGTTTCTTACAGGCTGTTTTTGGTGAACAATCTGTAATAACTCGCTGCTGTGAAAAGGCCTTTTATAGATAAGGCCTGCCTTTAAGGGAAGATAAGAAAAATCGCTACACACTGCCTTGGTGTATTAGTGATTTCAAACTACAAGCATATCTGTCAAGTTCAGATTGCCTCAAAATTTGTTCCTTAACCGACAGCTGATACTGTTAACGATCTAAATGATTAAATGTACGGGAATTTGCTTATACACATCGCTGTTCTAACTTGCGTATATCAAGTGTATATTATAGCGTTTGAACACAATCACCATACCATGGGACTGGTAGGGCCACGCTGAAGCTACTACTGGTTTGAAAGGGTCGGCTCGCCCGGGGTAGTACCACCCTCTGACAGAAAACCGACGTGAAGTAACAGTACTTGCATTGTTGCGTTTCGTCCGGTCAGTGAGAGCGCCGGACGCCCATCTCCTCTTCCCCCCTCCCCTATCCCCCACTCCGCCCTCCCTCTAACACAGGCTGGCAGCGCACTTGCAACTCCCCTGGTGTTGCTAGTGTCAATGGATGGCGGTGATCACTTACCATCAGGTGACCCGTCTGTTCGTTTGCCTCCTATAACATAAAAAAAAAACTAGTGTAAGTATTATGTCAAATAAATTTAGATACACCATATTCGAATGTCATCTTTCTTTTAAAATAAATAATTCAAGAATAACCTTTACACTTTTTCCTAAGGTAAAAATGAAAAGTTTTCGGTTCACTTGCCAAACTCGGGAATAATTTTCGACATTTCCATTTAATTAAGAATACACATCTGTGTCATACTTTATAAGAGAAAGAAAATTATTATTTTCACACCCGTACGTACTGAAAATTTATTATTAAAACAACAGCTAAGTAAATTATTTGTTCAGGTTCTGTAGTTATAAATATATGATGTTTTATATTGTTGAGACATTATTATATTTTGATTGACTACAAAAACAGTTGTGGAAATGATCATAAAGCATATAAGGTGGAACTTTAGCCTTGAACAACTTTTAAACGAGTAGGCTTTGCCAAAAACCTTGTTAGACCTTTTTCGATGAGCGTTCAGCTAATTCGTTACAACGTAATAAAATTCGAAATAAAACAATATCCCGTGTTATTTAAATGCAAAATCAAAAATCACTTCTTAAAGTTAATATTAATAGCTCTAATTATGCCGGCAGGTTTTTCATCATTTTGAACGATATATTCACAGTAATTTAAGAAAAGCAGTCGTTTCTTTTTTTATTCAGCCTACTACATATCCTAACTTTTTTCCATAGAAGATAAGCAGTAATGTTAAAATTTGAAAGAGGTGGGTTAAAATGAAGGAAATGGTTAAGTAATAAGTATATTATAAGAAAAATTGAGTGTCGCAATTAAATCAGATAACGGTTCCCATGAATCAAAACTAATTTCACGAGCATTATATAGTTTTCTATGATATGAAAATCTGGGTAATTTAAGAAGGCACGTTTATCTATACAAAAATCTCATATATTTCGAGAATTTTCGAGATTGGAACTGAACGATTATGTTTATTCAAAGTATTATTTTGTATGCTTTAAATATAATACTCGATGTCGTATTATAATCGTCGAGTTTGAAAGCCTTAGCCACAGTCGAAAACCCTCTTGATGGATCGCTTTCTTCGCTGAACGAACGATAGCGATGTTCACGACTTTATTCATGGGATATTCTTTTATTCGTGTAAAGAGCGATGTGTATTTTCGCGTGAATTGCGCATCTTCGAGAACCTTCTATCTTCGTTTACGAATTTCGAAGATACAAAATCTTTTCAATAGAATATTTCCTGTTATTGTTAACTTGAGAATATCATGTTTCTGTATTTTAATGAGTAAATGTATTCTTCGAATATTTCCAATTTCTATTTATATTTGGTAATTTAAAAAATCGTGATGGCTGAATGATTAAAATCATTTTATTTCATTGTACAGTCTTCAAACGTATTGTTGTTATTGTTATCGGTTGGAGGAAAATCCGGCGAGAGGAACCATGAAATCCGGGTCGAATGACCATAAATGTGGAGGACGTGGTCCACTCACTTTCACCTCCATTGATAGCGGGTTTCATAAGGTGAGAAGTGGACTGTATTTTAGCGGTTTGCGAGGGCTAGGGGATTACGGGGGAATGACTGACGATGCGTGCGTTAGCGATGGGGGGGAAGGGAAGAAGCCAGGAGCTGCCCTCGCGCGTTACACTGCCTAATATAATAACTACCACCGGTCAAACCGTTTGTAGGCTAAACCAGTTCATCTTTAAAACGATAGAAAAAACTAGTTTAACCTAGGCTGAACTGGTTTAGCCTTAATATGAATAAGTACAATTTTTCATAAACTTAAATATATATATTTAATTTATACATATATTTTTATATAGATACATAAAAAGACATTGTTTTTGTTCGTTTCCTTTTATTATAAAGGAATATTTTATGTTATGGAATACTGAAAACAATACATTACATTACAGCAGTCACGATTAATTTGTTGTTAGTTATTGAAGAATTGTATTCCATATCTCCAAAAATCTTCATCAGATTCTAATGTTTAATGTAATAAAACATTCCTTGAAAAATAAGCAACAATGAAGGCCAGAGCCATATCGGATCAGTTGTTTCTGAGAGAAATGGTGATTTTTTTTTTTCGAATTGACTACGCTATTGACCCAGCAAGGTCTTAACAGCTTCACCGGGTTACTAAGGCGAGCGCTGAAGGCACTCAGCCGATTTTATTTTGACAACTAGCTCAAGGGTGCACGGCACACCTCGGCTTTGGCTGTTGCCTGATACATGCAATTCGCGATCTATCTGAGCTAACCTAAGCTAAGGTAACTATTCATACATATATGAGTTGTTGAAACATATATGTGTACCAAGCATACATACATACCTCAACAACTCTTATATATATTTCGTATCGGATAATCTAAGCAATTCGCGTCGCGATCTATCTGAGCTAACCTAAGCTAACTATTCATACATATATGAGTTGTTGAAACCTATATGTGTACCAAGCATACATACCTCAACAAGTCTTATATATATTTCGTATCGGATAATATTCTAATTTATTTCAGTTTGATAAGGGAAAAAAATAAAACCCTTCCACTTGCCTGTGTATGCGTGTATGCGTGCACGTGTGTGGAGGTGATATGTGTAATGTTGTCGCAGTGATGTAAGATTTTGTGTCCCTGTATCGCGCGAGCAACGTACTCAAGGGCTCCACGCCGAGGGAACGGACCTAGGCTTGAGCCGTTGCCGAGGGGGGCCTAGTCTGGTGTCCGGGAGCGAAATTTACCCCCAGACCACGGCGGCGTGATCTGTGGTTACGCGGGCGTGGGCGTGAGCACGCTCTGTTTGGAGAGACAGGCAGGTACTGATCGTTCACTGCTGTTATTTCATCGGGAGGGTCGGTAAACGGTGACAATACGTATATACCTACTAACTACGGGTCGAATACATAACCTCCTTTGTTTGAAGTCGGTTAAAATAGTAATAATAAAGCACTGACAAATTACAAATTCAATAAAACGAGTATAGAAGTTGATAGTATACAGTAAATTCGTCTGTTTAACGTTGATAAAGACATAGTTATTACCAAAGAAAGGGCCCAGAGCCTAAACTGTAAATCTGTTTATCTTTACGTCGTAAATAAATACAAAGTTTCTCTAATCCAGCTTCGTCTGTAATAGATTTAGTTTACAACTCCATTGTGTCGCAACTGTTATACAATAAACAATTCAGACCCTTTGAAATCATAAATTGCGTTTAAAAGTTTCTGAGTTTTGAATACTAAATATAAATGGGTTAGATTTTAATACTTTGGACGGCAAATCTTATCTAAAGGAGGTTGACAAAAGATATATTGGTTGCCCCGAATTGCGATGTGATTATATGCGACACTATGACTGGTTTTGTGAAGCGAAGAGTTACTGGCTTGGTTTTGAAGCGATAGTGGCTTAGGGGTGTAGCGGTTTTGGACTCCGCGTCGATCGACGTAGGTTTGAATCCATGTACTGAACTAGAGTTTTCGGAAACATCGTGGTATAAAGAATAAAATCGTGATGACAACAAAGTATAGAGTTAGAGCTACTAATGCCGACCCGACGAGCTTCCATCTTGAAAAATCAAAATCAAAATATCCTTTATTCAATTTAGGCCCTGTGAAGGCGCTTATGAACGTCAAAGCTACCACCGGTTCGGAAAACAACCCAGTCATCGAGAAGAACCGGCAAGAAACTCGATCTGGTTTATCTTTTCATGTTCTATATTTTTACAAAACATAAATAGTTACATTTCTTATTTAGTGGATGCACAGAGATGGCCGTCATTTCCAGACGTCACAATCGTTCACATATTGATCCACCCTATAATAGCCTTTAGATATTAAAACCCGCTTGACATGGTTCTTGAACTCACCATCCGGCAAATCGGTAACGTGTTCTGGGACTTTGTTATAAAACATAACACTATTACCTAAAAGACTGTTTTTGGTTTGAAACTGTTTGAAGCATGGAATGACCAATTTTTGCTGGTCTTGTACTAGATCCAGCATATGTAAGTTTTTGCGCACATACATTAAATTATCAAAAATATATCGGGTGGGGAAGGGATAAGAACCGAATTCCTGAAAATTAGTCTTTAATGATTCGCGAGGCCTCATATTATAAATAGCTCGAACTGCTCGTTTTTGTAATAGGAATATCGTGTCCACCTCAGCTGCTGTCCCCCACAACAGTGAAGTTGAACATCTACCGCTAAAACCTATAGGTGTATTGTAACAACTACAACTGAGAGTCAGTCTTAATAGGCTTTATCGCCACTTAATATCAGATGAGAATGAAGATATATAAAGTATACACAAAGACACCATTATGGTGACAGCGATTCGATCATTCATTAACGTCCCACATACTAACCTGTTCGTACCATTTGGTCTTATGTTTTTATTTTATTTATATGTATAAATGAATGTTGGTATGTATGTTACCGATTGAAATTGGAATTTAGAGATTAATGAACTCGAAGGTTTTGTATTGAAAGTATTCAGTTTATTATAACTTGTTATTAGTGATGCTGCAGCAAGTCAATTTATGTATTTTGCAACCTATCGTCATGAAAATTGATATGTCGTAGGTATGTGAACCATTGTTCACGATGTGTAATATTCTCTATAGGCTGTATTCACAATATCCATTGTGATATCATTCAAATATTTATTTAAAAAATAGTTGGTAATTACAACGAGCCGTTCCACATTAGATACTCCGGAATAGTAACCTATTACAACTAGCTTTAGCACTGTGGTTCTTTTAAATTTGTACATAATAAGTAAGTGATAGTACGGTTCATTATGTAATTAAAAATCATCAAATGACTAAGTAATGGAATTTATCAACGTGATTATGATTACTATTCGATACTAAAGCCAACATATTATCTAATGTAAACTAGGTAGGATATCCATTGTGATATCGGCTATTCAATTTCGTTCATAAAGCGAAAGAGAGCTGTCAAAACAGCACGGCACGAAAACAAAGAACTTCTGTCTCCGCCATGAGTCAAACCAGCCATACTCATTATTACAACACATGCCCACAGACTTCTACTCCTCCATTCATATATTCAGAAAAGATTTTATATATTTATTCAATTTTCATATTTAAATATATGGATTTTAGATTGAACTTATCAACAACATCGTCGATAGAACTGGTAAAACACCCGTGTCGCAGTCACAAGCTCACAATTTAATCATTTCGTTCATAGGTTATATAGTATGTTTAACTTACAAAGATTATACATCTGCTCGCGCGAATACAGTGACACAAAATCTTTCATCACTGCAACATTTATTTTTTCTCGAACTGTCTACGCTATTGACATAGCAAGGTCTTAACAGCTTCACCGGACTACGCCACTGCAACATCATTAACCTATCACCTCCACACACGTGCACGCACATATGCTTACACATGGAAGTGGAAGGGTTTTATTTTTTCCCTTATCGAACTCAATTAGTACAGACCAAAGAAATTATCCGACACGAAATACATATAAGAGTTATTGAGGTATACATGCTTGGTACACATATATATCTTACTAACTTATATACGTATGAATATGTAGCTTAGCTTTGGTAAACTCAGTCCGAGGGGCTCATCTCATTGTACAGGTCCGGCGGACGAGGGGAGACAGCTGGTGTGTACCCAGTCTGTCTCTCTATAGGTAGGAGACCGGCGGTCACCTTCCGCCGGGCGGACCGATGGGGCGGCTCTACAAGGTAGATTAGCTAGTACGATCCCTTGCCGCCCCATCAATACGGTCGGACGGTACATCGTGGGGTTTTAGTCCGTGCGAGTCGGACATAACCCACCCTTTCCCCCGGGAGGGTGGCATACCCATAAGGGATTTCCCCATGTTAAAAAAAAAGTCGTGAATTGCATAAACAGCCCAAGCCGAGGTGTGCAGTGCACCCTTGAGCTAGTTGCCCAAATAAAATCGGCTGAGTGCCTTAAGCGCTCACCTTAGTAGTCGTAGTCTGGTGAAGCTGTTCAGACCTTGCTGGGTCAAGAACGTAGTAAGTACGAAAAAAAAAACTATCTCGTAGATTCATTTAGCTAGAACAATGTAAAAAATATAGGTTCGTATTGATAGTATCTCGTGTGACCTTCCTGTAATCTCTTTCATGAAAGAATTTCGTTGTTCGTCCTCATAATTGTAGGGAGCGATGTGAACCATCTTTTGTTATTTGTAGGGACTGTGAAATGAGAAATCTTACGGACCGTGTGTAATGAAAAGCTTTTGGTACAATAATAGTTGGGGTAAACTATACAAAAAATGCTTACGATTTTCGTAGATTTCAAAGCAGTGTATTGTTTTTTTCATATAAAAATGTTATACAAAACTATTAAGGGTTTTTGGTAAGAAGATCTTAGAGTGTCAAGTAGTTAGTGGTTTTTATTAAATCATATACTTGTGTTATTTAATCATATACTGTGCGATATTCGTAGGGTTTTGGTAATACTTATTGAGCTTAAAATCTCCTTGAAAATTGCTAATAACCGGTCCACCATTTTGTTACAACACTAAAGTTATTACAAGACATTTTTCTAATAAATACTTTCTTGGTACTAAGTAACAATCTACATTTGTTAACATTGATTACCAAAGTAGGGAAGAGAGAAAAAATATTACGCATGTCTTTTAAATCATTAGTACCTGGACGACCGTGCCTAGCTCGGTTCTTTAAAAAACTTTTTAAATTAAAATAAACTGTTAGGTTTGCATGTCTAAATTAGCATGTTATATAAAAAAAAATATTAAAAAAGATATCTCTCTTTTTGTCTCACTCTGTTTCGAACTGGGATTAGATGGATTTTCGAAGCAGCCGATTTCCATTTGAGCTATTTTTGTTTTGACAGCGACTGCGAAATTTACCTTTATATTCTAGCTATATACTTTCAATGCCTGAAAACTCAGATAAAAGTTTTCTATGAACGAAATTCCCGAAACCACCTACATACTAAGTTTCACGGAAATCGCTGCCGCCGTTTCCGAGATCCTGAATATATAACAATATAAAAATATACAAGAAGTGCTCGTTTAAAGGTATATCCATAACGAAATAATAAATACGTCTTTATAAATGAAAAAAAAGTGTAATAAAATTACATAGTAGTAATTATTTTATAATATACCCTGAGTAAATATTTAGATGCAAGCTTATGTTAAATTTATCCTAACACGGCTTATTTATTTACATTATTAAATAACAGTATAAAAGCCTATATAATGTACACTTACCTTTATGATTAATAAAAAATATTCTATTCAATTTCTTTGTAATTCGATGAGAATCAATCGAGCGGTTATTCAACGTATTCACAAAAATAAACTCGAAATAACATTAGTAGATACCGGTTATTAAATATTATATTATTGAAGTTATACTTCTTTTGGCGCGTTAGGGAAAAATGCTGAGGGTAAATTTTTACGATGCGCTCGCACACCGTCACGGAAAGCCGACACCCTGAAGTTAGCTATAGTCAACATTTTGTTTCTTTGTATTTCTTTGTATTAAAACTTTCAATATATTAAATACCTTTTTTCTTTTCTAGTGTCGTTTTTTTACAAACGTAAAATAAGGCGAAAGATAAAATTTTTGAAAAGATTTTTATCTTGTTACGCCAAAGAAGTATAACTTCTAACGCGTGTACATAAGTACACACACACTTTTTTATGTAATTTGGACATGTAATTAATTTCAAACTCGAAAGTGAGATGTAAGTTAGATTTCTATTAACTAGACAAAAATACTCTTTAAAACATAATGTAAAGACAAATCCGGTTAAAGGATTTTCAACTTGCATCATTATGTATCACAAATTTGGAAATATAATTAATTTCAAGCTTAAAAATATTATACAGTTCATTATATTTCTATTAAATAGATAAAAATACTGTTCTAAATATAATGTTAAGACAAATCCGGATAAAAAAATTTCAATAGGCGTCAATAAGCCGAAGATAAATCCCTCGAGTATCCTAGTCTCCGTACCGAGTTACTTGATTTATTTATAGAAATGATTTTATTATGGAAATGAGATATTAATAAAAGTGAGAATAATAGGCCTTGTGGTGCGCTGAGTTATAATACTACTGGGACGAAAGACAGCTGTTGCAATCTCTGCACATGATTTGTCTTTTATGTGATGAGCATAATTGATACTTCCGTGTTTTTGGGTTAAATATCTATAGGAAATGTATTTAGTTAGTTAGTTTGATATTATATGGCCGTAGGAGAATACATGTTCTCCTATCTTCTTCTCTCCCTAATCACACGGTGAGTGAGGTCGACACTATCGGCCTTATTACAAAAACAAAAATGACCACGGGTTTAACACGAGTTTTACTAAGCAGTGCCTAAAATTTAAAATCTAGTTAAAGTCATGTTTAAAATACTTTTTTACAAAAGCGTGTCCAAGCGGTATTTAGCTAAACATTTGATTTAAGTTTTTTATGTAAGCAACTCTGAATAGTATTCGTTCAATTCGATCTCATCATTCAAAAACGTTCCATTGCATAAGATATTTTGCAAACAATTTCAATTTATGAATAATATTTTTGTTTAGATCTTCATTAAGAAAGATTACTTATAATTACGTTAAATTGGTTATCATTATTGTGATATTTTAGTTAAAAGAAAATGATGTATAAAATAAGCTATTTATAAGATTTATATATTACGTCAAGTGCGTAAGGTGGAACAACAGTATAATGACAGACTAAATACACTGTCAGATGTCAATTTAGTGTCAAATAGTAGTAGTTATGATTTACTTGTGAATGTCTAAAATTGTTTAAATTAATTAATTATTCTCACCAAATCCATAATTTACTATGAAACCTCTTTTGCCGGCAAATAGAGATACAGTTAATTACAACACTCGAATAAGAACTGTCAACTTAGACAAGTGTTAGAGAATATTTAAATTAAAATCATGTTGATCTGTAAACAAGGGTAAGACACTCTTTTGTGATGAAACTTTTTTTATGTAAGAGTTCAATGCGTATTTAACTTTTTTGTAATAACGCGGAATATCTTTTGCTCTTCCGTTGCCTTTTATTATTTGTTACGTCAGTACATTAAGTAAGCTCATCATTTTTCATATTCATTCATACGTTTTCTCATATTTATATGTATAAGAACATCTTCTTATTACACAGTCTGGTGCTCTAAGCGGCCATTACAGGTTCATCTAACTCGATGGTGAACGCAGAATGTAACGGTAACGGCAACGTACAGTAACGGTCCTAAATTCACCGAACTTCCACTTGAACTTTAATCAAAAATTATCGAACTAACTAAACAAATATACACATTATGTAAATTTGGATTTATTATTTAGTTGATTTGGCAATTTTTATTAATTATTACTATACAGAAATTAAACGAAAAAGGCATTTGGTACTGTTTGAAATGGATAGAAATCTGTTCCAAAGAACCGGGATATGCGGAATTCTTTTAATTTATGCCGATACACGGGTTATTAGTCGGTAAATCTTTTGTTTTATTATAATAGAAAAGACAAAATATAATAATAATAAGCTACTACTACATAAATTAAAAAAAAACTATTTTATTAAGAAACTTTCTCAGCGTGACTGAGTATTTTATAAATGTAATTTGCGCCAAACTAAAAGCCGTTCAATGGACCGCGTTGATTCCAATTTGTGCGAGAGTAGTTGATTATTTACAAAAACCTCCTAATCTCGGGCAAACTTTTCCGCTTGAATGTTAGAAGTAGGAGAACCTAACTATTTATTGAATATGTTTTTATTCGTGAAATACTTTATATATAGACATTTTCTTTCTTGTAATGAATTCATTAGTGGACCTTATTTTTTTATAAATACTAATTGTATAAATCATATGTTATAGATTTATTGAAGTTATACTTCTTTTGGGGCGTTAGGGAAAAATGATGAGAGTAAATTTTTACGATGCGCGCGCACTCCGTCAACATTTTCTTTCTTTGTATTAAAACTTTAAATGTATTAAATACCTTTTTTGTATTGTTAGTGTCGTTTTTCTACAAACATAGAATAAAGCCAAAGATAAAATTTATGAAAAGATTTTATCTTGTTACGCCTAAGACGTATAAATTCTAACGCGTGTACATAAGTATACATACACTTTTTTATATGTACTTATAAGTAGAATAAAGTGTCTATTTTATTTGTAATAATCATGGAAATGGCTGAACAAATGTTTATTAGAGTGAAAGAATTCCTTTAGTCTCTAGTCGCGCTACTGCGTTCCAATCTGTAGAATAGAGTTGATTCACTGGAACCACTGGAACAAATATCTTTCGAATTAAATTCTAAAGGCAACTAGCAATTTGTCAACGACTTAATTTACATACAAATATTTCCTGTTTAGGTTACTTACGGTGGTCAAAGATTTCAGTAGAAAATATAACGAGGATTGTATTGAATATACAAATACTTGAAAAAACCTTTGTACTCTTTTAAGTATATTGCGTGCACTAACCTTTGTTTGAATTGGCACAGTTAAAATTCATGTGCAGGAGGATATCAGAAAAAAAAATGTATGTGTGTTTATGTGTGTCGTCCTGGTAGTCGAATGGTTTCACCGGTGGTATATCAATCCGTCATCCTCAGATCCTTTTTTTTTACTTAACATAGGGGCTTTTATTCCACAGAACATTTCAGCCCCATTGTTCCCTAATCCTTCTAGCTCTATCATGAGAGTCGCTCGAACAGGGTTCAGCCAAGATGCTGTGACAAATACCTATGTTCTGGCAACTACTTTTCATACTACTACTACATCAGTGGTCCTCAGGTTCGAACCTCAGCGTTTTCCAACGAATATTTCGGAATTCGGATACATTTACTAACTATTTACCAATTTGGGTAACACTATCGGCTGATGGTGAACGATAATATCGCGAGGAAACCAGAACTTGATGAGAATTGATCTTTTGATACCAATGGGAAAATAAAGAATTGTGGATTTATTCTCATAGCTTGAAATCGTTATTACATCACGGGCTGGTGAGAGTGAGAGAGTGAGTGACAGTATGCATATACCTTCCTCCGGGAAAAAGCCTATGGCCTTGCAGTGGGTCTCTTTTAGAAATATATTACAATAAATAGTATAAAATTATTAATTATTTACTTTCATATACTGTAAAAAATTAACGCAGTAATTGTGGATTGCATTTGGATTGAATGATTTGTAATTCATTTAATCCTGTCGCAGTGAAATCTACTCCAAAGGCGAGTTTATTTCCATTGTTTATAAAAGAATAACCTTCAAAGTGAAATAAAAATTGCGAACGACTTAAATCTGTCAGTATCTGTACGTTAGTGTGTTGTTAAACAGCCGGAAAGAGATTGCCTTTATGAAATTTAATATAAACAAGCGAAGATAAAACAGTTCACTGCCTTTTCTCGTCTGTTTGTCAAACGATTTTCTTTGTTTGTTTGTTACTTTAGTGTTATCAATAAAAAAAAATTGAAATAATAAGTTTTTTCTGTAGCATTGATGGGTTGAACCCTTTATTTGCCCCTATTCGTCATACTTCAGGTTTTTTACGTCTACAATCTTAATTATTTGTCTTATGGTGGTAGAACCACGCTGAAGCTATTACTGGTTTCAGCATGAATGGGTCGGCTCGTCCAGGGTAGTACCGCCCTCTCACAGAAAACCGACGTGAAGTAACAGTGCTTGCATTGTTGCGTTTCGTTTGGTCAGTGAGAGCGCCGGAGGCCCATCTCCTCTCCCCTCTCCTCTCTCCTCTCCCTCTCCCTCCTCTACATCTTCTCCCCAAAGGGTGGCAACGCACTTGCGACGTGTTGTTAGTGTCCATGGACGGTGGTGATCATTTAACATCAGATGACCAACCAGTTCGTTTGCCACCTATGATAAAAAAAAAACTCTATGGCTAAGAAACCTCAATAATATCAAAACTTGAAACTATTGAATTATGGTCGGCCATTAGTATATAGTGATTTATAAACTCTTTAACAAAAGAATGTTAGTAGCTTTCCAACTTTAAAATGTATTCGATGAGCACTAGACTTAATCCATTCATAAAAGGTGTTCATATGACTTTATTTCATTTTTTTTTACTATTGTGTGTCGTAGAAGTATGAATAACTTCTGCAAAGGGTCTATCACGAATATGATTTGTTGATTAAAAACGTTGATTTCAAATCGAACAAACGAGAAACCAAAATATTTATTAAAAAAAGTAATCGTGAGCATAGGTACAGTGTGTTTCGAAAATAAAACGCTTGCTACCGTTCAACGTACGTGGCTCATAAAGTTGTCTAGTTACGGGTTACTTGTTACGACTGCATCCCAATTGACCTGAGCGTTGGTAAACACCGACAATTTTGTTACTTGTTCATGTATTATATAACTGAAATAGTTTTCATTTTAAATTAAACATATAAATATAAAATTTCAATAATTATTTGAAACATGTAAATATATTTTTACTAAATACATGATAGAAACGAAGACGCGTGGTTGCTAGAGCTGCGTATAAACTATTCAATGTGTCATCGACACGAGCGTGTTGATTACGAATGGAGCCGAGTTAACCCGAATTCTACGTCACCGACCCGAACGTGACGGATAACTTTCGTTCGATGTTCTATACATCTTTTGCGTTTTACTACTGTACTAATATATTTTTAAAAACAAACGTAAAAGTGTCTACACAATCTAAAATATAGTTTAATTTAAAATATCACAGAATGAAACTTACAGTATGTACACTGTATCCGACCAGACAACTTAGCTCGTTAAAACAACCAGTTACAAAGGGGTAGGCTTTACCGTTTAATATTTAAATGTAAAACAAACATGACAAACGTGAGTGATACGAATATAACTTACACCATAAATGTCATATTAATAGGGACCAAAATTATATGAACCGTGACAATAACCACCCTCGCTTATTATATAAGTCAAAGAAAGTGTTTTATCAAATTTGTCACGTCCATAGTCGTAAGTTGTTCGTTGCTGATAACTTCCTTCCTCGGTTTATGTTTTCCTTTTTTTTCGATTCAAGGTTAGACAATAATACGTTACTATGTAGTTTGAGGCAGTAATGAATAATTATATTGGTGTATGACAATTTTGTTCGACAACGATACACCAGTTGTAATACTGACCATAGCAGGTTTTTTTAGAGTGGGTTATGTACGACTTGCACGGACTAAAACCCCACGATGTACCCGCCGCCGCATGCTAGGGGCGGCCACGGATCGGTCCTGCTATCACCTTAAACCCGGCAGTCTGGTGAAATGTGGCCGCCAGCCTCCGTCCTAATAGGGAGACAAACTGGGTACACCGCCAGCCGTTTCCACTCGTCAGCTGAATCTGAGCCATAGTAGTAGTGCTCGTAGTCGTGTCGACGTATATTCAGTAATCAAGTGGAACGATCGGATGTGATAAAACCGACAGTCTGTTTCTTGGTCTATCGCGTTTTGGAATCCATCTGTATATATCATATCTACCAAAATATACACAGGCGAAGACAACATCAACGACTGCAGATGAAGTGTACATCTCTCTGTGACGACCATAATACATAATACAGTACTGTACTTACAATACAGTCAGTTCATCATACTCCAAAATCTATATTAATAAAATAAAAACAATTGCCGAATGTATGTAAGCACCCAGTCAGGCTGTAAAACCCTACCACCCCACTTTCGCTATTGCCTCGTTCTTTATTCAGCAGGGTGTACCAGTGCATAAATTGATTCATGAGGAACGTTTTGGTATATAATTTGTCCAGGATTTTTTTTAATCAGGGCGGGACAACGTCTGCCGGGCCCGTTAGTTATTAATTAGTCGCAAGCTACTATGCATTAGATCAGAATACGACTAATATTTTATATAAATAAAACGTGTAAGTACTAAGTTCTTATATAATTCAATGAAGTTATTCTAGGAAATACTGGCACTAGTTTCAGGTGCACGATTTATTATTATTTCCGAGGGAGAGCCCAAAGGGTGGCAACGCACTTGCGACCCCTCTGGTGATGTTAGTGTCCATGGACGGTGGTGATCATTTAACATCAGGTGACCAACCAGTTCGTTTGCCACCTATGATAAAAAAAAAACTCCTTGGATAAGAAACCTCAATAATACCAAAACATGAAACTATTGAATTATTGTCGGCCATTAGTATATAGTGATTTATAAACTCTTTAACAAAATAATGTTAGTAGCTTTTCAAATTTAAAATGTATTTGATGATCGCTAAACTTAATCCATTCATAAAGGTTGTTCATATGAGGTTATTTTATATATATTTTTTTACTATTTTGTGTCGTAGAAGTATGAAAAACTTCTGCAAAGGGTCTATCACGAATATGATTTGTTGATTAAAAACGTTGATTTCAAATCGAACAAACGAGAAACCAAAATATTTATTAAAAAAAGTAATCGTGAGCATAGGTACAGTGTGTTTCGAAAATAAAACGCTTGCTACCGTTCAACGTACGTGGCTCATAAAGTTGTCTAGTTACGGGTTACTTGTTACGACTGCATCCCAATTGACCTGAGCGTTGGTAAACACCGACAATTTTGTTACTTGTTCATGTATTATATAACTGAAATAGTTTTCATTTTAAATTAAACATATAAATATAAAATTTCAATAATTATTTGAAACATGTAAATATATTTTTACTAAATACATGATAGAAACGAAGACGCGTGGTTGCTAGAGCTGCGTATAAACTATTCAATGTGTCATCGACACGAGCGTGTTGATTACGAATGGAGCCGAGTTAACCCGAATTCTACGTCACCGACCCGAACGTGACGGATAACTTTCGTTCGATGTTCTATACATCTTTTGCGTTTTACTACTGTACTAATATATTTTTAAAAACAAACGTAAAAGTGTCTACACAATCTAAAATATAGTTTAATTTAAAATATTACAGAATGAAACTT
Source organism: Antheraea pernyi (assembly GCA_015888305.1). Classification (NCBI taxonomy): domain Eukaryota; kingdom Metazoa; phylum Arthropoda; class Insecta; order Lepidoptera; family Saturniidae; genus Antheraea; species Antheraea pernyi. Next base: position 62,368 of record MU158995.1, read on the forward strand.
ACAATCTCTTGTCTGGACACTGTACATAGTCTAGCACACTGACAGTTCGCGTCACTGTTGTAGCCATTGTATCCGACCAGATAACTTAGCTCGGCTAAAACAACCAGTTACAAAGGGGTAGGCTTTACCGTTTAATATTTAAATGTAAAACAAACATGACAAACGTGAGTGATACGAATATAACTTACACCATAAATGTCATATTAATAGGGACCAAAATTATATGAACCGTGACATAACCACCCTCGCTTATTACATAAGTCAAAGAAAGTGTTTTATCAAATTTGTCACGTCCATAGTCTTAAGTTGTTCGTTGCTGATAACTTCCTTCCTCGGTTTAAGTTTTCCTTTTTTTTTCGGTTCGAGGTTAGATAATAATTCGTTACTATGTAGTTTGAAGCAGTAATTAATAATTATAGGCTATGGGTATATGACAATTTTGTTCGACAACGATACACCAGTTGTAATACTGACCATGGCAGTTTTTTTTAGAGTGGGTTATGTACGACTTGCACGGACTAAAACCCCACGATGTACCCACTGCCGTTTGCTAGGGGCGGCCACGGATCGGTCCTGCTATCACCTTAAACCCGGCAGTCTGGTGAAATATGGCCGCCAGCCGTTTCCGCTCGTCAGCCGAATCTGAGCTATAGTACTGCTCGTAGTCGTGTCGACGTATATTCAGTAATCAAGCGGAATAATCGGATGTGATAAATCCGTCAGTCTGTTTTTTGGTTTATCGCGTTTTGGAATCCATCTGTATATATCATATCTACCCAAATATACACAGGCGAAGACAACATCAACGACTGCAGATGAAGTGTACATCTCTCTGTGACGACCATTATTTTTGGACTGTACTGTACTTACAATACAGTCACTTCATCATACTGCAAAATCTATATTAATAAAAAAACAATTGCCGAATGTATGCAAGCACATCCTTTCAGAACGGCTGCAACTATTTGTATGTAAGGAATGTATGTAAGAAAATGTTTCAAACAGTGAACAATTTGGGTTAGATATCATTACATAGTATAAGACAAAGTCCTCTACCGCGTCTGTCGGTCTGTCTGTTTGCGATAAATTCAAAAACTACTGAACGGATTTTTATGCGGCTTGCACGAGTAGGTACAGCGATTCATGAGGAACGTTTTGGTATATAATTTGTCAAGGATTTTTATATAATCAGGGCGGGACAACGTCTGCCGGGCCCGCTAATATTCATATAAAACAGGAGTGAGTCAGACAAATGACAGGGATATTTTCAAAAATATTGACCAAATTGACAGACTGAAAATTGATTTTCAGTTGTCATTTTATTTTTACATGATCCTACTGCAAAGGTACGATTTATTCTTATGTTTTTTGTTAATATATCTTGCTATATATTAAATCAAGTTACAACAAGAACACTATGAGACACCTAATAAAGTTATTTTCTACTGCCCTCGATATTACCTATCGAGTTCACTTAAAATAAAATACAACACAACTGAGAAAAACTTATGTCGTATATATTTTAGTTCGCAAGACAGACACTCGTAAAAGTTCGCAATCCGCAAGGCAGCATCTTGGCCATCGATATTCTGTCGATATCACAATAACAAATCGTGTTTCCTATAATTACTTCATCTTTGGACGTTAACATTAGAAACAATTTATTTTTCCAAACAACGGGCTTCCCGAGGGTCTGTCTGAAGCTCGTTACGTCGAAAAATAATTGAATTTTTTCTCGAACAAATGACCTCTGGCTCTCGTTATAAATAAGTAATGATGGTTAGCGACTTTGCTCGAGATATAATACCGTTAACTTTGTTAGCTTTATGTCTTCATTTAGTACTTGTATTTTCTTATAAATCTTGATACCTTATTTTTATACACTAGAGTATTTTATTGTGATATTTATTTTGAAGCATACAAGATATCAAGTAAGTATCATGAAAAAATATGTACAGGGCCTGCAGGAAAGCATTGCAGGTCGCCATCAGCCGGGCGAAAGAGGAGACATGGGAGGAGATGCTTCGAGAACTGGAGAGGGATCCTTGGGGGCGACTGTACCGGGTGGCCTGGAAGAAATTCCGTGGCTGGGCGCCCCTGGTGACGGAGATCCTCGAGCCAAAGGTGGTGGCGAGGGTCGTGGGGGAATTGTTCCCCAACCCTCCGATGCTGCCAGAGGGCCAGAGGCCAGAGGGCGGTGGTTGAGGAGGCGGATGACGGCCCTCCCCAAGTTACGGAGGAGGAGATGGGGAGGGCTGTGGAGCACCTCCTCAAGAAACGGAGAACACCCGGCTCTGAAGGGGCTGGGTGCTAGCCATAGCGTTGGGACATCTCGGAGTGGCTTCGGGAACTGTTCAACAACAACAGCTCATCTATACTTAACCTGCGATCTGCTGGTGGCCGTTGGTGGTTGGCCCACCCGATTATACTTTATTTTCAATTTCGTGACCATCAGAAAAACAATGAGCACGCTGAGAAAATTAAATAGATCCAGTTAATCCGACCGCAATGTGTTCCTTATGATATAAAGGTTATACCTCTTCTTCTTCTTACAAAAATTCGTAACTATATAATAATAATCATAAATACAGTGGTACAACAAAATAATCCCAAGGAGGGTTGATGTCAGGCAGGCGGCCGATCGTAAAAATTAAGCCAAATCATATACCACAACATGACAAACCCTTGGGATTATTTTGTTGTACCACTGTATTTATGATTATTATTATATAGTTACGAATTTTTAGCCTTACAATTGCTCGTTCCGGTTAAAAACGAAGTTCTTGAAGATTATGGTTTGCTTGTTATATAGCCATTTTTATGTAACGGAAAATTATCCAAGTTTAGACTATTCCCGAGGACTGCATTTTCAGGGTTCGTGGTTTTAGAGTTTTCTCACTAATAGTAATACAATCTATATTATAATAAAACTGTAGCAAGGTCAAATCTGCACATTAAATATTTTTTGAAAATTTTGATAGGGGTAGGCTTTGTTATCGATATAGAAGCCAAAACTAACCCTTTTAAAATTTTTGTCTGTCTGTCTGTCCCTGTGAACGCGCATCACTCGGAAAGTACTGAACCGATTTTGACGAAACTTGGCACAGTGATAACTAATGTTACGAGATTACATTTAGGATACTTTTTGTCCCATAAAACGCAATGGATTCTCCAGGATCTGCCTGTTTGTCTATACCTTTAAACACGAATCACTCTGAAAGTACTGAACCAATTTAGATGAAATTTGGCACAGTTATAACCAATATCACAAGGTTACATCTAGGATACTTTTTATCTCATAAAACGCAAGGGATTCTCCAGCATCTGCCTGTTTGTCTGTCCCTTTAAACACGTATCACTCTGAAAGTACTGAACCAATTTAGATGAAATTTGGCACAGTTATAACCAATATCACAAGGTTACATCTAGGATACTTTTTATATTATAAAACGCAAGGGATTCTCCAGGATAACGGACGAAAGTAAAAAAAATGTAGTTCATGATATTCTTGACGAATTTTGGTAAATTTTCTTTGTGCTATATATAGCAGACAGATTAGCTAAAAAATGAAGCTATATTTCCATATGCTACTTTAAAAAAAAATGCCAAAAAAAGACGACCACCGTGATTCGAACCGTCGCCCCGTCGAAACATTTAAAGCCCCGTACGTTACAACTAAGCTACGCCTACATGACATTTCTGTACGTAATTATCGACCACTTATGAAACATTTATGTAGACGAAACTGTCACTTATGTTGTTACATTTATTTCATTGTATAAAAAAATGTTTGCTAAACAAAGGTGACAAGATTTATTTATTTATCTATACTATAATAAAACTGTAACAAAGCCAAATCTGTACATTACAAGGTTACATTTAGGATACTTTTTGACCCATAAAACGCAAGGGGTTCTCCAGGATAACGAAAGAAAAGAAATTAGTTAATGTAACTAGACTTTTTTGCGACACTTTAGTATAAGAGCCAGCAACGTTGGAAGAACGAGAATTTAAGAAAAGTTGGTTCTTTAATATGAAGATATATTATGCCCTTCCAAACACGATTCAGGATACCTGGTAGCCGGTTAACGTTGTATTTTTTAATGCGAATTACACCTTTACAGATCAACATTTTGATTTATAAATAATTTAAGGAACATTTTTTGTCAGTAACTTTTATAAGTTTAACGTTTATACGCTATTAAAAACATGAATTTTTCACTGCCAGACAATTTTGTTATTGACAATAATGTGCCTGGTGATATTCTTTATAAACAAAATAATTCATTTCAAACCATTTTATTTTTTCCCTTGCAAAGAACATATTTCATTTTGTTAACCAGGCTCTTCCACAATTATGGCTATCTTTATTATACAGCCAGTGTTGCGCTAAGCTAGAGTTATAACTAAGTTATTCTATACATAGGTTTTGGTAGGGGGTAGAGCCACGCTGAAGCTATTACTGGTTTCAGGATGAATGGGTCGGCTCGCCCGGGGGTAGTACCACCCTTTAACAAAAAGCCGACGGGAAGTAACAATGCTTGCATTAGTGCGTTTCGTTCGATTAGTGAGAGCACCGGAGAGGCCCACCTCTCTTCCCCTTCCTCCTCTCCCCTTCCGCTTCCTCCCCCTCCAACACAGGTTGGCAAGGCACTTACGACTCTCCTGGTGTTGCAAGTGTCTATGGACGGTAGTTATTACTTAACACCAGGTGACCCACCTGTCCGTTTGCCTCCTATGACATAAAAAAATACATTATATTTTTAATTTACCCTTTTTTATGTTGAAATAAAATAATATTAAAAAAAAGTATGTGTGTGTACTTATGTACACGCATTAGAAGTTATACTTCTTTGGCGTAACAAGTAAAAATCTTTTCAAAAATTTTATCTTGCGCCTTATTCTACGTTTGTAGAAAAAACGACACTAACAATAAAAAAAAGGTATTTAATACAATGAAAGTTTTAATATAAAGAAATACAAACAACAAATACAAAGAAACAAAATGTTGACTATAGCTAACTTCAGGGTGTCGGTTTTTCGTGACGGTGTGTGCGCGCAACGTAAAAATTTACTCTCATCATTTTTCCCTAACGCGCCAAAAGAAATATAACTTCAATAAAATTACAGATATCTTAACATGGTTTGAACATACTTCTTTATTTACAAAAAATTGCATCGGGCACATTATTGTTAATATCAAAAATGTCTGGCAATAATAAATTCACGTTTTAGTAGCGTTTAAAAGTTAGTGAAAAACAAAACATTCTAAAATTATATAAAGTTCAATATTTTTGCCTGTAAAGGTTTACCGGCAGCCAATTCGCTGTCGAAACCGTTGCCTAGCTCTTAGACAAATAGTCACAGGCAAGTGACAGATGACACATGTTGCTCATATCTTTTTAATATTTATGTTTTTCTTTAATACAATGTAGTGTGAAAAAGTTTTAATACAAGTTGAAAATAGTTATGATGTCATTCAGTGTTTAATTTATCATTATTTATTTTATGAATATATTTTAACGTTTAAATTACAATTTAACTCTATCAACTTGATATTTTATAATGTAAACTATACTGAGCGTATAGTAAACGCCTACAAAAAAGGGAAAGGAACTACGTTCCAACTGGAGGTCCATGGACCTCTCAAGCTTTTTTTACATTACTGCCAATATACGTAGGTTAGTTTTTATTTTAATTGAACCCGGTAGATGATGTTACGAACGGGTTGTAGGCTTATTGGGACAGAAGGTACTGGGACAACGTACTGGGAAGACATTTATCGGCAATATATGTAGGTTATTTGTTATCTTAATTGGACCTGGTAGGTGATGCTGCGAACGGGTTCAAAGCATATTTTAAAATATTTCTCACATACCAACTGAGTAAGTGCTTGCATTGTTGCGTTTCGTTCGGTCAGTGAGAGCGCCGGAGACCCATCTCCCCTCCCCTCTCCTTTTCCCTCCCCTAACCCTTCCCTCCGAAAGATGGCAACGCACTTACGACTCCTCTGGGGTTGTTAGTGTGCATGGATGGTGGTGATCACTTAACAGCAGGTGACCCACCTGTTCGTTTGCCACCAATGACATAAAAAAGTGAGCCCCTTGATAGTTTGGATTTACAATTGGAAACGGTAGGTGTGGCTGCAATCGGGTTTTAGGTTTAAAAATACAATTGAAACCGGTGATAACCGTTTTGGTGCAGACGAAGTTGCACGGGTCAGCTAGTATAAGATATAATAAACCATTATAAAAATATAAGATAGGAAAACTATAATAGAAAAATAAATGCAAATAAAATAACATGTCAGTGTCAAATTCTCAAATGTATATAATATAAAGCTTGTTTAATTGGACTACCATTTTTCACTACATTAATACGTTATTGATATGAAATTACGTTTTTTTTATTTAATACCAAAGTATTTGTAGTTGGCGGCCCGCAACATCACGAGTGAAACGTGTTTGTGGCCCGTTTAAAAAAAAAAGGTTGAGTACCACTGCTCTAGCTGATGTCAAACTTATTAAACTATCCGTATAGTTTTTCATCTTGAAATAATATCTGTATACACCTAAACTTGAAAGAATTCTCGATGAATATTTCAATAGAGCTTAAGCTGTGAGAAAAATGGGAGAAATATGACGATACCACGAGTGTCATAAAAAAAGGTAATAGACAATATTATTTTTCTCCAGTCGCTGCTAGAGACTTAAAGTACCATATAGATGCGACTTTATGCGAGTCGCTACTCATTCAACTCACAGTCTAAATATTTTTTGTCCGGATAAAATTATATGAAACTACTATGTTATTTTAAAAAACATATTTCATAAGAACGTCTCGAACGTTATCCTCACGCTAGATCGTATTTAAAAAGTTTAATAAATTTAACAAAAGCTTACAGATAGTAAACGAAATTTCTATTTGAAAGTTTTATTTCTTAAGTTACTGGTATTATTTCTTAAGTTAAGGAGATAATTAATGTTTCAGTGTTTTATTATGTCTTTAAAAAAGATGTTAAATTTATAACTTTAATAAAGAAATAACCTTTTGTTTTGTTTTGTAAAACATAACCTAAAAGTTATGCTATTTTAGAATGTAAATAAGAGTTAGATAATCTTTCAGCAAACGTTATCCACTTTTCTTTTCTTCAATATGATATTCATTATTTCAAAATATTGTATCTTGTTCAGTGTCAGATTTCCGATGTGATTATTATTAGTACTGTAGTCCGGTGAAGCTGTAAAGACCTTGCCAGGTCAATAGCGTAATCAGTTCGAGTAAAAATCCTGTGTCGATTTAACGTTTTGTTAAATAAACCTAAGTATTCCAAGAATTAATTATTATTTAATTCGTCCATTAATTCAGACAATATACGTACTTCGCTGAACATAAATCTTCCTCAAAGGTCGCTTTACAAGATCTTCGTGTTAGCTCACTTCGTGAGAAGTCTATCCTATCCGCGTCTTGTAGTGCTGGCTTAATACTTGAAATTTTTTCGCATCCATCAACCGTCCTTTCTACAAACAATGTGTCCAACTCGTTGCTCCTTAAATCTAGGAATTAGGAAGACTACGTACTTCGCTGAACATAGGTCTTCCTCAAAGTTCGCTTTACAAGATCTTCTTTAGTTCACTTCGTGAGAAGTCTATCCTATCCGCGTCTTGTAGTGCTGGCTTAATACTTGAAATTTTTTCGCATCCATCAACCGTCCTTTCTACAAACAATGTGTCCAACTCGTTGCTCCTTAAATCTAGGAATTAGGAAGACTATGTCCATAATTTTTTGATAGATTACATTAAATAAACTATTATTATTAATGGACAATTGTGCCACCGCAGCGGCACCGATTCAAAGCACTAATATGTTAAAATGTTGAACGGAAACCCCTGATATTTCTCATTCTTTTATATTAAACATTATGCCCGCAGTGACTTAATTAATTTTTCTTTACAAAATTTATTTACCTTTTTCGTTGGCATTTTAATAACAAGGAAAAATTATAAGCGTCGTCTTAATTATTAAGAGAAAATCACTTTTGTAGCGTTTTATTTAAAACAAGCCAGTTTTATTTATATAAATTTCTATACATTATTATTTTTTAAATAGTATAGCGTTATGGTAATTGTAATAAATTTTCATTCCTTAAGAAACTTTTACATCGTTATGTGGTTCTTAATACATAATAATTGATTAATGAAGAAAATAGTCTTCATTTTGTATGCTCATTGACTAATTGATATTAGAAAGACTTTCCTTTATATAATAACACAGATCTTTCAAATGTACTCCGTGTATATTAAACGTCTTCATACAATCTTTTAAAAGACTTATACAATTTACTGGTGGGTTTTAATGTATCTTTTAAAACACAGTACATTTTTGAAGTTATACTTCTTTTGTCTCGTTAGGAAAAAATGATAAGAGTAAATTTTTACGATGTGTGCGCACACCGTCACGAAAAACCGTCAACATTTTGTTTCTTTGTATTAAAACTTTCAATGTATTAAATACATTTTTTCTATTGTTAGTGTCGTTTTTTTTACAAACGTAGAATAAGGCTCTAATAATAAAATTTTGAAAATATTTTTATCTTGTTACGCCAAAGAAGTATAACTTCTAAGGCGTGTACATAAGTACACACACAGTTTTTTTCTGAATAAAAGGTGCCGTATGCATCTTTCTGTACCCTTATAACGTGTATCCATAATTACGTAATAACCGACTGAGTAGTAAAGGCTAATAACTTTGCCCGCATGTGTTTATTATTGTATGTTCTTTTTATTATTTATTGTAATACATATTTGAGTTATAATAATTTTTAATGGTGGTAGAGCCAAGAGCCACGCTGAAACTATTACTGGTTTCAGCATGAATGGGTCGGCTCGTCCGGGGTAGTACCACCCTCTCATAGAAAACCGACGTGAAGTAACAGTGCTTGAATTGTTGCGTTTCGTTCGGTCAGTGAGAGCGCCGGAGACCTAGATATGTCATCATGTTCTATTAAGCGCTATAGAAGTTTATTTATTGCAGTACGGTTCAGTAGATAATTATCGTAAAACACATGACCTAAGGGACTACTGCATGGACAGACCACTTACTAATGACACCTTTATTACAAGCTTTTATTTAACTTACAATGTTTGTTTGTTTGTTTGTTTAGATCAAATTTTGTAAACTAAATTAAAATCTGGTCCTTTAGATATACGACTATGCAATTTTGCACGTTTGTTAAGTTCTAATAACTTTTTTTTTTTTTTCGAACTGACTACGCTATTGACCAAGCGAGGTCTTAACAGCTTCGCCGGACTACAAAAAAAATGATCGCCGTGTTTTGAACCGTCGAAGCATATAAAGTACAGTACATTATAACTGAGCTACGGCTCCATATTTCTAATGACTATCTATATATTAATACGTGTAGCGAAAGCTTTGTACGCCTTTTTAAGCGGATAACGGATGAACGTGAAATTTGGCATAGTTAAAGTTTATATGGAGGAGAAGTGCAGAAAGCATTTTTTTTTAATATAAAATGCATTAAATCACATTACATTAATTAAAATATACCTTACTCATCTGTTACCTGAATAACACACAACATATACACACATATAAATGAAAATGACGTTTTGCCAACGGCCATTTTACTCTTACGTTCCAATTACCATTTTTCATTTTGCATTCAATATTTTCAACTTACCTTCAATACCTTACATGCCCTATGAAATTAACTGGTCAAATTGTAGATTAATTTTATAATAATATAATATGTAAATTCATAATATACATCAATAGTTAATTGATCAATAATTTATCTTTAGTAAATTTATGAAACCACTGAAACAATTTTATTATTCTCTTTGGTTTTATTGAATATCAAAATGAATTATGGTCGAATCTTGACCACTAGGCGATCTAGTTCATGATAAAAAACAAACGAATTTCAAAATGGCCACCATACACATTCGAATAAGCTCTTAATGATCAAAAGGTGTTAGATTTTATCACTCTTAGAAATACCGAGATATCTTTATATATATATAAGTCGCGTACCAAAATCGTTAACACGTCGAAATTTATTTGAGCAGTAAGCACGTTCATTATATTAAAAGACAAAAAATTTTTCGTATAAAATAAATCTGCGACATCTTCCTCTTTCGGACTTGTATAATTTCATTACAAAAACAAAAACTGTGCTGAAATTTACATCGAGTTCGTTTATTCATTTTTCACGATTCTTTTGTGACCTTCTGCATTGTTGTTTTTTGTACTTTGTTTTTATGAACTGTAATAAGATATTATGATTTTATGGTTGATGTTTTCTTTTACTATGTTTCTTCGGGGTTTTCGGTAATTCTTTTTTCTTATGTAATTTTTTAATACATTTGGTTTATTTTGATGTTTGTTAATAGTCATACACAAAAACGAGAATATATGTAATCTATGTTTGATGTAAGATGAGTGCTTGTTACGTTGTTTTTCTTTTATTGAAGTAAAACTTCTTTAGGCGCGACTAGGAGGTAACTGGACGACAATGCAACGGAAGTCCGTTACGGCAATATGGCGTCACGTTTCGGTACCATCCGGTTTTTAAATATTTTTGATTTTGTCAATAAATAGTTTTAAAAAATCAAATATTTTGGATTTTTAAAAATAAATATATTAAATTAAGTTATAATAAAAATCATACAGAATTAATTATGTATACATGGGCGCACGACCGTGCTGCCATCTGCTTTCAAAGTAAGTAAGTAACTAATTAAACCAAAGCTTCATTAGCCGTAGTTTTTACTTCAATCGCGTATGACGGTTACACGCACTCATTTTTTTAAACCTATGTGGTATCGGACTATAAAAGTATAAAGTCTTTATATTTATTGTCGTACTGCTGTTCCGATAGCAAATGTTGATACGATACAAAACGTTTCAACAATGTGTTTATACTATGGTTTAGTACATGTAATTGAAATCGACAATTATATGTCATTAAGGCTTTGTTCATGGTACTATCCATAGGGAAGTTTTGCACGTCGAATGAGACGTACGGTGTGCCACGACAACTATAGATGGGGGAAAGTTGATGACGTTATCACTTAATGATGATGTACCGAGAACAGGACTGTAAGAGAGTCGTTAATGAGTAGTAAGAATTTAAGTTGTGGGAATACAGGTATTTGCCTTAGAATCCTGGTAGGATGTTTACAATACAAGAGTATGTATGACCTAGTGACTCTGCTGCTATACCATACTTGTTATAATTCCTTAAAAAAGTAGAGGCTATCATAAGGATTGTCAATAAAAGTGAAAACTCAAAATAATGGAATACCTAAGTACTGTTTTGAATTCTTAAATCCATTATAAATTATTTAAATTTCATAATTTTTATATTGAAATTATTAATATTAGTCTGTCTTTCACATCTATTGGCACTCGGAGCAATAATTATATACATTTTTATCATCATCATCAGCCTGTCGGAGACCCACTGCAGGGCCATAGAGGCCTCTTCCCAAAGGAAAGTATGGGTGTAATCACCACGCCAGCCCACGAGGTATTGGCGATTGCAAAGAGAAAGAACAAGAACATTTCTCAGGTTCAGGTTTCGTCACGATGTTTTCCTTCATCGTCCGCCGATAGTGTTACCTATTTAAATAAGTAAATGCACGTGAATTCCGAAAAATTCGTTGGTACATGCCGGAGTTCGAACCTGCGGACATCGAAATAATATTCCACCGGTCATACCACTAGGCCACCACGACTTTTTTATACAAGTTATTAATCAATCAAACATACGATTGGCTGCACAAGCCCAATACAAAATTAACAACATTACGTCCGATTTATTGGGAATGAACCGGAACTTTCGGTGAACGACAATATCGTAATAAAACCATAGCATGGTGGTGAGGATTTTTTCTAATCGCGCCTTACCAACTACCTATGGATGTGCTCCGACAGCTATACATAAGAGGTCCTCCTCTAGGCCTATCGTGTTTATCATCTTAAACCAAATATTTGATGGTGGTAGAGCCATGCTGAAACTATTACTGGTTTCAATATGAATGGGTCGGCTCGCCCGGGGGAGTACCACCCCCTCATAGAAAACCGACGTGAAGTAACAGTGCTTGCATTGTTGCGTTTCGTTCAGTCAGTGAGAGCGCCGGAGGCCCACCTCCCCTCCCCTCTCCTCTCTCCTCTCCTTCTCCCTCCCCTAACTCTTCTCCCTCTCCCTCCCCTAACTCTTCCCCCAAAGGGTGGCGACGCACTTGCAACTCCTCGGGTGTTGTTAGTGTTCATGGACGGTGGTGATCACTTAACAGCAGGTGACCCATCTGTTCGTTTGCCACCTATGACATAAAATTAAAAAAATAGCCATTTAGCATCAGATGAGATCGTGACCAAACGCTAAAACCTATACAGATGTTTAAAAAAAACCTCGGCTAACAAAATTCGTATGTTTAAGAGAAGGGCCGTAAAAGCAACCGTATTATTTACATAAATTATTTTCTGTATAATTTGCATGCTATATCACTGTTGAAACTTTCACACGGTACTGAGACACTGAGATATTATAAAAGAACACGTCGCGTAAGATTTAGAACGAGCGTACATTACAATGACGGATGTAATATCTTGTTGGCTTGTTTTGTTTTAGAGAAGTCGTTTATTTGCGTGGAAATGTTCATTCTACATTTGTTTAATTACTTTTACAGAATATTTTCTAATACAAAGAGCTGCTATTTCTCTAGTTTTAATTCGCGGCTTCGCTCGTGTTAATATAGATTTCACTTATCCTTAGAGAACAGTTTTTCTGGACGATAGACTCTGTGTTCTTTTCTGTATACCTGACAAAATATATATGCAATATTTTATAATAATTGGTTAAGTGTAAATTAGGTTGGCCGTTACTTCACACTTCCGCTTGGATTTGTTTTACCTCTGTCATGTCTTACCCCAACAAAAAACGCTTGTGAAGCAACTTAAAAGGCGTCGTTGGTCAGCGGTTGAACTCGACGTCGGCGGATGGTTAAACCTGTCGTCGGGTAATACTCCTGGTTTCCATCTGTAATATATCGGTTGCTTGAACCTCTCATCGATTAACACTGTTGGCGTCTGTATAAAATGATCAAAAAGAAATAAAAGATGTAAAAAATATAAAAAAGATTTATTTTATTTTATTTATTGGTCAACAAAACTGACTGTATTCTAGTTATATACTTAAAAATTTATAATATTGAAAAACCATGCGATGATTGCACTCTTCCAGATGTTGACATAGCATGCAGCACCAGCGGAGTCACAAGTGCGTTGCCATTTTGTGTTTGGGGGGAGGGGGAGTAAGGGAAGGGGTAGGGGAGGGAAGGTAGGTCTCCGGCGCTCTCACTGACCGGACGCAACGCAACAATGCAAGCACTGTGACTTCACGTCGGTTTCCTATGAGAGGGTGGTACTACCCCGGGCGAGCCAACTCGTTCATGCTGAAATCAGTGATAGATTTAGCGTGGCTCCACTACTTACATTATTTAAGTGTTTTAAGATTATTTTTAATAAAGGAACAGAACTTGAAAATATATATATCAATCTCTATGCAAACAGGGTTACAGAAAGAGTACATAAAATATACTGGGAAATATTGACCAATATTTGTTCTGGTTTCTTAAGAAACTTAAGAAAAAGTTTTACACGCGATTACTCTGGAATCGCAAGCGTTGAAGAATAATAATAAATCTATAATTCGTTAAAAATATCTTACATATTTACGCTTAACGACTACAATCGATTGATTACGTATTTCGTTCCATCACGGAGCATCTTCAGGGCGTTGTTGACTTTTACGATACGAGCTCGCTAAATTTTTATAATAGATTTCCGCATAGTAATGCCGTTATCAATCAAAATCGGTTAAGTAAATAAAATGTGAAAGGGTAAAAAACTGATAAATAAAACAACACATTTGCATTTATAATATCAGTTGGGATTTGTACTCTTTCGTTTAAATTTGTTATTTTATATATTTAAATGGCTATGGAAACCTGAGGCGTGTAAATAGCCCAAGCTACTATGTCGTTTAAATTTGTTAATTTATATATTTAAATGGTTATGCGTGTAAATAGCCCAGGCGTGGTTGAATAATTAGATTTGAGTGTTCGGTCGAGGCGCATAAACACTTGTTAAAGTAGAATAATTAGCGGAACTATAAAGTACTCACCAAAGGCCGAAGACAGCGATTCCTGTTGCGGTGGTGAGGCGGGGTTACTTTATTTGCGAAGCGATGCGGTACCACAAAACTAAGTGTCTATGTGCGTTGTATTGCAACCACGACCGGCGATACACTTAATGCGAATGCAGAACTGCAGCTGAATAGTTTCATTTACCAAATCGAAGTGAAAAAGAAGAGGGATATTTCGCTGCATTAAGCAGCACTTAAGATGTTGCCACCGTGGGAACTCAATAGCTGAAAGCCTCCCAGGTACTACTAAGTTCCAGCTACTTACTCTAATAGTGTTTTTGCGCCGAAACAATATTAGTTTTTATTTATTTATCAGAGTATAATAATGGCTTTGGCGGTTAAAGTTGAACATTTTAATTACAAAATACATTTTATTGTAATCCCTTTGTCTTCAATTTATCAAAAACACAAAGTTTCTTTATTTCCACCATATATTATTTTATAATACAATACTTTGTATAATACAATCATTTGTATAAAGGAACGTAGGTGGTTCGTATCGTATTAAAGAGTCAGCAGTCTGAGTGAGAATTTAAATTTAAAATTACAATATTTGCATGTTAAGATAACTGACTTAGACGTTGCTGTTTACATAAATTAGTGCATATTGTACACCTTTGTAAAATTATAATTATGAATGCGTTCGGCTATGATTGTTAAGCATAATCAGGGTTATAAATATATTCAGAGCGTTTAAATAAATATGTATTATTATTGTATTGTTACGTAAATCATTTTTTAAACTAATCATTGTATAACCTAATGTACATAATAATATATAGTATATGCAAAGATTAAAAAATGTGAATGAATAGCAAAGGTCTGTTGTTTTATAATTACAACAATGTTGTTAAGTTAAATTAATAGAGAATTCAAATACCATTTTTTTATTAATATCAATGAACGAGTTGTTCATGTTGTTCATATTGATACATCAAAATAAAAGTGGGTGTGTGCTTATGACCTTACGATAGAAGTAAAAACTTTTAAATGAATACACGCACATTTAAGTTCATACAGATATAAATCTGTATATAACCAAATATAATGTAATTGATACCTATTACATTATATTTAAATGAATATTAATATTATTTAGATACGTACAACATATACACACTTGTGAGTAAATTGATTGTATATAAATAATTATATTATTATTTGATTGTAATAGTAAAAACGTAGGGCGTAATAATAAAAACGTAATTATTGAAACGAAACACTCCTTGTCAGACAGTAAGCGTAGTCGATGACGACTGGATTCGAGTGTATACGATACAGGGCGTCAACAACTTGACGGTTCAGTTTCGTTCGTTGTTCAATGCACCTAAAGACGCTCTTATAAAAAAATAGATTTATGTCCTTCTTTCCTTTGATTTAAGGAGTTGAGTAAACTACTTAACCTTCCTGCGTGTTGGTTTGTGAGACCACAGACTGCGTATGACTCATTTTACTTTTAATGCAAAACGTTGGCGATTCATGGACCTCAGTAACTGTATGTTTCATAACCTAGTTCAGATAAGTATAGCGCGAACGTTCCTGCATTACATGACACAGATTGGTCCATCAGACCGACGCGGAAGTATAGGGAGGCTAAATATAATGTAGCCACAATGAAAATGAATGTAACGATACATCGTATATTAATATTTATTAGACTCTTTATTGCTTAAAAGCGCCACAAAGGAATAGAAACACATCTAAATATATAAAAATCCAGTGTTATGATGTTTGTTCACGATGAACTACTCAACCGATCTTCATGAATGTTGGCATTAATGTACAATTTGGTCCAATTTGAGATATAGGATAATTTGTATTTCGATTAATCGCCTCAATATATTTTAATTACAGATTAGATGATTGTCAATGTTGGTTATTGTTATTAATTGTAAGCTTCATCAGTCGCGAACAGATGGCGCTTTAAAATAGTTTGTTGACAGAAAACTGTAGGACCGACTGTTAAGGATATTTCATAGATGGCGCTACGTTTTAATTTTGAATTTCTTTATCAATTCCAGTTTATTTTATGGTACACGTGTTCTGTTGATGTATTGACTTTGTAATTTCGCTTTTTTAATGTAATTCAACATGTAGTAACTGAGCGACAACAATGCAAGGCCGGGACAGCTAATACATATATACATATATAAGACAATTCGTTAGGAATCTTAGAAAACAATAAACTGGTGTTGCTATGAAAAAACAAAGTTTTTATTTAGCACAATTTTACACTTTAACAATTAAAAACAATACAATCCACATACACAAATCTACCTGAAAAAACAAAGAAAAGGCATTTAAAGTTTATTATTTAGCTTGTCGATTCCTCTTCCACTTAATTATTCTCCCCCGTTTAATCTACTATACCGCAATACCACTTGTAATGTCAGTGGTGACATCTATTAAAAGTAAACCTGAACTAATTTATCCATGAACAAAAACTTAAAGAAATCTAATTTCTTTACATATGTATATTTCTGCTCAGTCGAATCAATAATAAATAAGTAAATATTAAAATTAAGACGCGGATAGCATACTGGGTAATTACAAACGGTTGGGCGTAGCTTCGATAGTATTTTGGCATGATGCCATATTACTTTGGTTTCCTGGAGTGGGCACGTTATACGATATCACGACTCTCGATTGCTATTGACATCCGTGATTTTGGGTTAACGAGAACTGAGCATATTTTATTTTATAAAATTGTAGTACTCGCGACTTCTGTCGCTTCAAAATCATCTATAGCTCTAGTGCAATTACTTTTGCAATCAGATCTCAGTATTAGGGCCCTAATTTTCGGTCTGTTTTCTATTTTCATACTCATTATGATACGGTTATTGGTAATTGCTTATTAACTTCGTTGGAAGATCCCCAAAAGGCGAAAGAAGTAAATTCCTTTGTTTAAAATTTTGATGTCGAACGAGGAAATCGTACTAAGGTTTGGCTTAATTATATTCAGTTTCATGTTTTTTTATGGTAAATTATGAAACGGAATATTTTTAACAGAACATGAATATTTTTGTATATTTATATACACTATACGAGTATATCGGCAATAACTACAAAACAAGAAAGAAATGAAAATATCTGCTAAGAAACAGAAGAGGGAGGGAGATATTCTTAACCTTTTCTTCGCGGCTTTTTTTTTCGAACTGACTATGGTATTGACCTAGCAAGGTCTTAACAGCTTCACCGGACTACCTCACGGCTATTTATACGTAGATATATATAATAGATAATTGTGTAGTTACATCTCAAAATGATCTAAATTCAATTTTACCCGTTCCGAATGTTTTTTTTTTATTTTCAATATTTACACATTTTGTCATGTAAAATATGAAGATCAGAAAAAAAAGCTAAAATCCTTATGAACGTCATAATTTGAACTTCATTATCGGTGTCTAAAATCATGGAAGTCTTAAAAAAAATGAAACATGTTATATGAAAGATTAAAATTGGATAAATTAATTGGAAATGTTACGATTCAGTTTATATGCGACCAAACTCGGTTGAACTTTGAAACGATGCTATCTCCTTGGTAGCGTGTTCGGACACCTATCGACGTACGTTCGAACGCCGAGGTTTTCCGGGAGGAATTCACCTGACATTGTTACGGTAATTAATTGACTTGGGACGTTACAGATAAGGTGAAATAGAATTTAACAACATTCGTTAAGGTCTGAATTCATTTATCTAAAAAGATAATTAATAAAAGGAAACGTTTTCGTGATCATTTATTCAGTTTTTGTTATAACGCAGTAAATTAAAAACCGTAGTGTATGAATATTATTGTATTGTTCTGTAGTTTACTGATTAAGATGTTTCGTTCCAAAATGAGTAAACTTACCTTTAAAGTCTCATATAAGCATTATCTATTGCAATTTCACTCAACTCAGTAATTAAAGTGACGTATAATGTATTCACGCAGTTCTATTGTAAGCTCTGTTTATCGGTGTGTATTTTGTTTAAAATATTTTTCTTCTTCTAAATTTATATTTGATTTGCTTAATCCTAAACTTGTGGTTATAGTAGCTATATCTCTTTAGTGTGACCATCCGTGACGTGTTATGTGTGTCTGTGTTATTTGTTTGTTCGTTTTAAATTTTGTATTTACATTAATATGACCGACTTAACGACCGTTTATCATCATATAGGCATCGAGAATCCCATAGAAAGCGCTGCGGTACTACTTACTGTAATGCAGATTTTTGCTGAATGGGTTCGTCAACTGTTCGACATCTATTTTTCATTTTCAAATGTAATTTTTTAAGTCATAGGTGGCAAACGAACAGGTGGGTCACCTGATGTTAAGTGATCACCACCGTCCATGGACACTAACAATACCAGAGGAGTTGCAAGTGCGTTGCCACCCTTTGGGGGAAGGGGGATAAGGGAGGGAGAGGGACAGGAGAGGGGAAAGAAGGTGGGCCTCCGGCGCCCTTACTGACCTAACGAAACGCAACAATGCAAGCACTGTTACTTCACGACGGATTTCTGTGAGAGGGTGGTACTACCCCGAGTGAGCCGACCCATTCAAGCTGAAACCAGTATAAATAGGCTGATACTATTTATATAATTGATTATACCATTGATTATAATTTATTATAATAATAAATAACCTGTGTAATTAGTTTGTGTAATTTAATTTAATTGTATGGTTGTTCCAACAATAAAGTATTTATTTTTTTCTGACACCGAACTAGGTTGAAATCCTTGTGAATAAGTCGTGGCTTTTGGTGAAGGAAACATATTGAACATATCATAATATGGTGGTAGGGTTTTCAATGCCTACCTGGTCTACCACCACCAAGTAGATGTGTTCCAGCAGCTCCACTTGAGATCCGATCCTTCTCTAGGTGTAACGTGCTACCATTTTTGGGTACATTATCATTTATCAAGGGCTTAAGATTCTGGACGAAATCTGATATTTATAAAGTATTTAAAAAAGGACTAAATATATTGAAATATCTGAAACAGACTTAACTGTTAATGTAATTAAATTATTTTTTTGTTTCAGGTAAATTTACAAAAGCAGGCAACCATTTATTAAAAGCACGTAAGTAAAAATAGACGGCAGTAAAGAGTGAATACATATAAATTTAACGCCAAACAGAATAGAAAATCACTTTCGGTACTTTATCATGCTAAGGTTCGGTGGATTAAACGTAACAGTTACCTTGTTTCGGGTTAAAGTACCTTTAGGAAATATAATAATTCTTGTTACTATAAAAGGGAAAGTTTTTTGACGTAGACTGGAAGTTAACGCGTTGAAATTATCTCAAAGATATTACTTTATTTTCTAATTCAAGGGAATCATAGAAATGTAATTAAAAAGATCTAAGAAATAAAATAATGCAAAGTCCACATTAACTAATGTCCTCAAAACTAGTCTTCGGTTAGTGGTTAAAATTCGACCTTAAGAAGAGTTATATTTTTTTTCACGTGTTGATCTTAATTAATAATTATCTGTATTTCTTTTTAATTTTTTTATTAATGGTAAAAATTATATTGAGTTGTGTGCACAT
Organism: Antheraea pernyi; assembly: GCA_015888305.1. Taxonomy (NCBI): domain Eukaryota; kingdom Metazoa; phylum Arthropoda; class Insecta; order Lepidoptera; family Saturniidae; genus Antheraea; species Antheraea pernyi. The sequence goes on from MU158995.1 coordinate 82,126, forward strand.
TTTGTTGATTGTAGACGTAAGAAGTGTGACAAATAGAAACGTACAAATAAAGATTCCGATTTATTTATATTACACACAAGAATTAAGGGAGCAAAAATAATTGAAATTCTTACCCGATATTTGATCGGCTGTATCTAAGTCAAAAATGGTCGAAACGAAAATATAAATCAAGCGTTTTAAAGCTCCATGTCTCTAGTTTTCGAAGGTAGTCCGGTGAAGCTGTTAAGACCTTGCAATAGCGTACACAGTTCGATTTGAGTTGAATTTTCATCCTTCTTTTTCAACCACCGATATCTCAGCAATCAGTAGTCGTTAAGAAAATTGGCAGACGGTTTCAGAGACTGGAATACATTTCCGACAACATTTCTTCAAGGCATAAGAAAAAAAAATCATTCTGCAATATCGTATTGAAAAAAATGAATAAAAGAGATTTTTTCCCTTGTTGCTTTTCTCTCAAGTATCGTATGATAGAATTTTACCGACCCTCCCGATGCCTTTTACCTACCCTCCCGATGAAATAACGGCAGTGAACGATCAGTACCAGCCTGTCTCTCCAAACAGAGCGTGCTCACGCCCACGCCCGCGTAACCACAGATCACGCCGCCGTGGTCTGGGGGTAAATTTCGCTCCCGCACACCAGACTAGGCCCCCCTCGGCAACGGCTCAAGCCTAGGTCCGTTCCCTCGGCGTGGAGCCCTTGAGTACGTTGCTCGCGCGATACAGTGACACAAAACCTTACATCACTGCGACAACATTACATATATCATTAAAATTCGACCTTAAGAAGAGTTATATTTTTTTTCACGTGTTGATCTTAATTAATAATTATCTGTATTTCTTTTTAATTTTTTTATTAATGGTAAAAATTATATTGAGTTGTGTGCACATTTTGTTGATTGTAGACGTAAGAAGTGTGACAAATAGAAACGTACAAATAAAGATTCCGATTTATTTATATTACACACAAGAATTAAGGGAGCAAAAATAATTGAAATTCTTGCCCGATATTTGATCGGCTGTATCTAAGTCAAAAATGGTCGTAACGAAATTTAAAACAAGCATTTTAAAGCTCCATGACTCTAGTTTTCGAAGGTAGTCCGGTGAAGCTGTTAAGACCTTGCAAGGTCAATTCGTTCGATTTGAATTGAATTGAAACGGTTTCAGAGACTGGAATACATTTCCGATAACATTTCTTCAAGGCATATGAAAAAAAAAATGATTGTGCAATATCGATTTGAAAAGAATGAATAAAAGTGACTTTTTCCGTTGTTGTTTTTCTCTCAAGTATCGTATGATGGAAAAAATATTTTAAATAACCTAATTTAATTTTCTGCATATATATTTGAATGAAAATGCATAAAATACTAACTGCCCGTCAAATCTTCTCTATACAGTACGACTATGTGATTAAATGAATTGGCAATTAAAAAACTGAACGTCAGTTATTAATATTTTTGAATACATTCCTGTATACTCACATACATTGACTCAATTTATATGGATATTTTTTAACCCAACGTTTTTATTTTTTCGTGTGACTTTTCAATTCAAACATTTTCTTTTATAAAAACCTTGCCGTGGCAATTATAAATATAACAATAATATACATGGATTCACTGCATATACAAAATGCATTCGAAAACATGTTCATCGAATACATAAAAGATGGAATGTAAAACCAGTACAGAATGCGGTACATACGCTTGGAAAAGTCAAAGCAGAGGACCCTTGCAGTTGAGCCTCAGGGCGGGGTGACTTGTGTTGTGGATGTAGTAAATGGGAGAGAAGATTAATACGCGTCTATAGAAAAAAAAAGAAGTAATTGAACTCATATTCGAAATATACAACATAATATTTATTTGTTTGGGCTATTTTCCAAAACGGTTGAACCGATTTACGCGTGATTTTTTATAGCGAGTAAAGGTCCTTTTATAGTATTATTTAAGATGCATATAATTACAATTTTTCATAGAGGCTAAACAGTAATCATAACATTTAACAAAAGTAACTGAAGAAAAGAAAAAGAACTAGGCGTAATCAAAGACCACGCTGTAGATTTCTGTGCAATCATCGGAATAAAATCATAATAAGTGAACCAATAAGTTACTAATCTTATTGCTTTGCGCCGTTTTTCACTTCCTATTCCATGCAGCCGCAGCTCTTGCATTCGTGGGGTACTGAACTTGTTACATTTTTTTACGTTCCTTGTAATGCGAGCTTTCCTCTGTTTTGCCATTTCTATAATCCTGCACATATGATGATATATGAGGTAGGTAGACTTGTAGGTATCATTTTTGTGATTTTGAGTAGCCATACCAATCCTCACCACCTTTATAAATACGACACTGTGTTTACTTGTTTTTTACGCTGTCACCAGTTGACTACTTATACGATCATTATTAAATATTACACACACGTTGTAAAAGATGTAACAAATGACTTAGGCTACCTTTCATCCAGAAAAAAGTACAATTGCCCAAGTTATAGCTCAATTTTGTATTAACGCGAGTGAAACCGGGGTAAAACTAGCTTTTATATATGTTTTAGCTAATATTTACAACTACGATCACTCGATGTTCGGAAGGCCAGTGGTCCGGATGGTATCTCAGCGGTAGTTATAAAAAAATGTGCAGCCGAGTTGGCTCCAACACTTACGCGCTTATAACGCCTGTCCTACGTCTCTGGTGTCGTACCCCGGGCTTGGAAAGAGGCCAATGTTCAACCGATTCCCAAGAAGGGAGATCGATCAGATCCTAACAACTACCGTCCAATTGCCGTAACCTCAGTGCTGTGCAAAATCATGGAGCGCATCATCAACACCCAGCTTGTCCGCTATCTGGAGGATCACTAGCTAATTAACGATCGGTAATATGGTTTTCGCCAAAATCGATCAACCGGTGATCTTCTAGCACATTTTTAAATTCAAACATTTTCTTTTATAAAAACCTTGTCGTGGCAATTATAAATATAACAATATACATAAATTCACTGCATATACAAAATGCATTCGAAAACATGTTCATCGAATACATAAAAGATGGAATGTAAAACCAGTACAGAATGCGGTACATACGTTTGGAAAAGTCAAAGCAGTTGAGCCTCAGGGCGGGTGACTTGTGTTGTGGATGTAGTAAATGGGAGAGAAGATTTATACACTTCTATGAAAAAAAAATAGAAGTAATCGAACTCATATTAGAAATATACAACATAATATTTTATTTGTTTTGGCTATTTTCCAAAACGGTTGACCGATTTACGCGTGATTTTTTATAGCGAGTAAAGATCCTTTTATAGTATTATATAAGACGCATATAATTTCACTTTTTCATAGAGGCTAAACAGTAATTATAACATTTAAAAAAAGTAACTGAAGAAAAAAAAAGAACTAGGCGTAATCAAAGATCACGCTGTAGATTTCTGTGCAATCATCGGAACATGATGATAACCTATAACATTTCTCGATAACTGAGTTATATAACACTCAAAGAATTTATCAAATCGGGCCAGTAGTTCCTGAGATTACCCCCTACAACGTAACAAACTCACAAACTTTACCTCTTTATAATATTAGTATAGATATATCAAAGTGTTGAGTCGGGCTAACTAATTATATAATTTGGATAGATCCCAACATAGTTTTTTTTTCTCAAGTTCAAATTTGTCAGATATATATTTTCATTGCTACACTGGTTACTTACACTTTGAAAACTCGTTTTCTAGAATTATATGAGCCCCACTTTGAGAATTATAATAGTATTCTAGGCCACTTTCTAAAGGTTTGCCCATACCTGATTTTGAATAACTTCTAGGCGTTTTTATTTATATAAATGATGGCACCATACGGTATATTCCTTAAATCGAACCGGTTTATATACAGCGCATGCCTAGAGAGCTCTCAAGTGGCCTAATCTTTTCAAATGTAACATGATAAATTTCGTTTTATTTTGGTTGATTAAAAACACCTTTGTTAATTATAATCTAGGTTAATATTATAATGCTCAAGAGTTTGTTTGCTTGAACGCGGCAATAAACACAGAAACTACTGGTCCGATTTGATAAATTATTTCAGTGTTGGATAACTCATTTATTGATTTATTATTTTATTATCTACTACACATCATCTCGCTAAGACCGATAGGAGTGGAGCATCAATTAAGAATGTTTTAAACCCGTTTTAGGCCCCCTTTTTACAGTTTCCGCGGAAACAGTTCCGAGTGAACAGTAACTATTGCACGCGGACGAAGTCGCGAGCAGAAACTAGTTCTTATATACAGTACAACCTCCATAAGTCGAGCATCATGGGAGACGCCAAAAATATTCGAGTTATAGAGTTTTCGACTTATAGAGAATTTCGACTTGATTTTGATTCGACATAAAGATGTTGAGATTCGTTTCATTATTCAATTTTCAGCGGATCTCAATGTTTTCAGTTTACGTTTTACATCACTCAGGTTTCAACAATTTTACTTGTAAACTGTTGTACAAATTGATGTGTATTGCAGTAACACCAAACTACTTCTGACGATATTTCACTCGACAACAAATGACTTGCTTCGCTAAAGTGCAAATGAAATCAAAAATAATAAAATTAAAAACCTGACACCAAGCAAGCAAACACGTGTTAACGTGAGTCATAAATTCTATTCATTGTATACTCCTAAATTGCTTTCTAAGAAACAATGGTGTACTTACACTGTCAGCGAATTTTTAAAGTCGGTACTTATTTTTCTTCGAACTACAGAGGTAATAAGTCTCAAATCAAGTTGTAAAATAAAACATTGCTATGTTCGAGATATAGAGCTGCCATGCGTGGAATACTGCTCGCATCTATGGGACGGTTCGGCAATGTACCTCTTGGATACCCTGGACAGGTTGCAGAGACGGACTGTCCGCATTGTTAATGATGCAGACGTTACAGAGTTCATAGAGCCGCTTCAGTTGCGCAGAGACATTGCCTCACTGAGCGTGTTCTACCGTCTGTATCATGGCGAGTGTTCTGAAGAGTTATTCAACTTGATCCCTTCCTCTCCTTTTCATAACCGCACCACACGTGCTTCGGAGCCACAGTTTTACGGTAAATCCTATTTGGGCACGAACTAAAAAGTTCGCAACATCTTATGTTTGCCGTACCGTGAAGCTGTGGAACAATCTCCCGGCCAGTGTGTTTTCTCCTTCCTATGACATGGGGTCCTTCAAGCGCAACGTGAAGAGATACTTACGCAGGCCGGTATGACAGCGGCAACCGGCGATGGATAGTATGTCTCTCGATGGTCGCCATTGTTTTTGGATTGTACTGTGCTTACCATCAGGCACAGTACAGTCACTTTGCCGAGCTACAATAAAAAAAAAAATAATAAAAAAAATATTTTTATTGTTTCACATTCCATGATCTATCTATTGTCATCTCAACTGTCGTTATTGCTTTATTAATCCCGTGGTTATTAGCTATTGAAATCTTTGTTTTTAAAGACAAGAAAGTTTGATCGGCTGTCGGTGTACTTAAACCAGTGACTGGATGTTTTCACGTCAAAACACGTAGTTTCCTCGAAACGACAATAGCATCCTCACGAGAACTAGGTCATGGAAATAAAGTTAACTTTGGATAAGTTTGTATTCATTGGTCGAGAAGATTTTTTGTTTTTGATTCCGTATACAAATATTAAAGTATGAACTAATTTTTTTTTATATTAAAATTTGCTTTCCTCAATAATTATGAAGGCATTAAATACCGTTTTAAATAGTAATTAAATTGAATTAATTACAATAATCCGTTGATTGTTATAGCGAAACATGATAATCGTACGCCACGGTACGTCGCGTTTCGACGTCAATCAGAGTATATCGGGTTACTAGAGGCCTGATTCCAGTTATCTAGAAGCTAGAATTCAATTACCTAGTCCTGTCTGTCCTGTCAAATATGACTATCGATAGATATCCATTGCTCTTTAATGGACAAGTTACAATAGTTAGTATATAAAATTGTGTATCGAATTTTCTAAAATTTCGATATCTATATGTACATATATATGTAAATAGTTTTTAGTAAGTATATATATTGACATTGATATAATCCGACATAATTTGACCGATCACAATGAAATTTGACACACGTAATTTTTTTTTCCTAGTTTCATGCTATCCTTTGGTAATATAATTCAGTACTAGGCGGCGCTTCAGGTCTTCAAGTTTGTACCGTTCATTGATCGTCTCGAAAACTGGTATGATATATAGATACATTTTAATTGATGGTTTAGTCGCCTGCACGACCAATCGCATATCTAACAACTAAACTACTCAAAAGGTGTTACATAAACGAATATGGATAGAACCTGAAGCATTGAACCCAGATCTTATACCTTCGCTTCGAATACATTCTGCGAAGATGTGATACACTTCGTCGATGAGCCCGTAGGTCTGGTATAATTGAAATGGCACTTTACGCGTCATAAAGGCAATTTTTAAACTTATTTTTTTATACTTAAACATTAAGAGTATATTTTCGCATTATTCATTTTACTATAACTCAACAATTTATTACAGCGAATAAATACTAATAGCAATATACAATAACAAACGCGTATGGAGTCAATAATTTTATAAACACTAATGATTAAGTATGATTCTTACCAAACGACTATAAAAAACCTATAATGCCATATCCGTATACACAGATTCGTAACTCGTTGATAACGTGAGATTGCCGGCGGGGTGCGAATAACATAGTCTTTGAAGAAGAAAGTGCCGACTGCGGGAAAAAAGGACTTTGAAAGGAAAAGCTGAGTCTGAGTAAAAGGCGTGCGTCCGTAATCCCGATATTTCGAAAGTTTTCCGCTCGAGCCATTTGTAAGAGTGTTAAAAATCGAGTTTTAAAACTCGTTTCGTTACTTTTGTATATAATAAATTAGACCTTTCAAATTGTTTTGGAGTCAGTGAAGAGTGTATACTGTTTACGAATCAGTTTATTGTTTATGATTTATCACATTACATTTATTACACTGCTTTATTACATTGAAGCAAAAATGGCACAGTGTGGTGGCGCCGTTGCGTTCTAGACGCCGTTGAAGGGGGGGATTCTATGCTATATGAGTAGACTGTATTTGTGGGGATGCTAATTTTGACGCTAAACTATATTGTGATCAGCTATATGACAATGGAGACAATACTGGGTAGGAAATTGGCACATACCTCGTGGCGTTGCAGTTTCACGTGGCTAGCCGGCTAGGTGTTTGTCCTCGACGCACTGCACAGATTGTTCTCCGTCACCACACTGACGGACACTAAAGTCTAGATTGGAAGAGTCACACACAACGATATATGACTATAGAAGTGTGTCGGCACGCACTTTATGCGGGTCGATGCGTTTATTGCTACTCAATCGACCAAGCGAACTAATCAAACTGTTCTAGCACGCGGCGCGGAGATGGAAAGAGTCGTGAACTGATCACAATATTGCGGTAAATTTAAAAATATATAAAGCGGCGCAACCACAATGGTTATAGGTATATGGAAACCGTGTCGATCGATGTAGGTTCGAATCCCAATTATGAACAGGAGGACTTTTTGGTAAAGGAAGACATCGTGAAGAAAGCAGGGTTTCGTGGTAGTTATTTTTCTAACACCTGCTAACACGACTAGTTATGCTCAAGTTGACAATCTTTCGCCTGGCACATGAGCACATATATGCGTGTTCAGACAGTGACACTTGTGAGCCGGTTCCTTCTAGGCTTAGTGCATTTAGAATCTTAGTCTTTTACATCAGATGAGAGTGTTGTCAAAAGCTAAAACCTATATATTATTTAAGAAAAACTGTTGTAAGATGTTATTTACTCTAAAAAGTGTGTGTTAAAAAAATGAGCATCGACGACAGAAGTGCAAAGTAACATCCACTAGAATATTTATAAAAAAAATGTATGTGTACTTATGTACACACGTTAGAAGTTATACTTCTTTGGCGTAACAAGATAAAAATCTTTTCAAGAATTTTATCCTTCGCCTTATTCTACGTTTGTAGAAAAAACGACACTATCAATAGAAAAAGTTGACTATAGCTGACTTCAGGGCGTGACGGTGTGCGCGCGCGTCGTAATAACTTCAGGGTGTCGGTTTTTCGTGACGGTGTGCGCGCGCATCGTAAAAATTTACTCTCATCATTTTTCCCTAATGCGCCAAAAGAAGTATAACTTCAAAAACGTATTTGCTTGGTAAAATATAGAAAAAAATCTTAAACTAAATACTAAGAGTTATTTATTGGCTATTACAGTAATTAACATACTTTACAATTGTATTCCATTAAACAATCTAAATACTAAAGAAATTATTTTTAAAGCGTGTTTACAGACAGGTTATTCTGATTACAACTAAAAAATAATTTCCCTAGACCAATATGTAAATATCACAGTAATGTTGAATATACACGGCATATTTTTAAATATAGTGAAACCCATACTTTTCTCTAATTTCATAATTGTTATAAATTGTAATTGTTTACGTTTTATTTTTAAAATAATACTAGTGGGCGCCCAGAGGTCGACATTCGACCATAGTTCATTGATTTTTTAAAGTTTGAATTTTTTTAGGGTTCTTTTGTCAAAGGGTATTATTATGTTATAATATCATTGTAGAATGTGGAATGAAAAAGGGTAATTGGAATGTAAGGGTAAAATAATACATATAGTCGAGTATAGCAACCTCCTTCACAACCATTTTTGAAGTCCTTTATTGACAGATGTCAAAATGTCTTTTTTATTTACATGTGTGTATATGTTGTGTAAAATTGAAGCAGTAGTGTGAGTAATGCATATTTTAATTAATTTAATGTACTTCTAATGCATTTTATATAAAATAAATAGCTTTCTGCACTTCTCCTCCATATAAACTTTAACTATGCCAAATTTCACGTTCATCCATTCGCCCAATTCCGTTAAAAAGGGATACAAAGTTTAGGCTTCACGTATTCATATATAATGATATCTCATATGAATAACGTATTCCCAAAAGGTTGATTACTTCATCCATTATTTAACTAGTTTATTTCAAATAATACGTGTGTTGCTCAGCTCATTTTGTTTCAAAGTGTTCGCATACGTCCGTTCACCCCACAATATTGCGCTCTTGCACTCAATATCAGATACATACGTATACAACGTGCACGTATTGTGGTTTAAAGTATGGAAAATAATGAATAGAATGAAATAAATCCTACACGTGAAATATGTAGATGTGAGCTGAGTTTTTTTATAACATATTATGTAATACGCATTTGTTATATACATTTTTGAACATTTTGATTGTATACTTAACACATTTTTGTTATAACTTAAGAGTAGTATTTATATAGTATGTGTATGGCATTTCCATTGTACATTACAGGCAAAGATGTAATTAAATACGGAAAGACAACGGCTAAAGTAGTAACGTATAGCGAAAATTATTAATAGTCATTTGATTTGATGTTATGTTTTAGTGAGTTCTACCATTTAGGTCCCAAAGGTCACAAGTTCGTTCCGTACACATGACTGACTTTTATGTGGTAAAACTAATTATCAGTTGTATTTCTGAATATGAAATATGCATATATA
>MU158995.1:91737-125697 GCA_015888305.1 Antheraea pernyi
CTGAATATGAAATATGCATATATATATATATATATATATATATATATATATATCAGTTGTATATTTTCCATAAAAATTATACTCTTAGGAATAGGATGAAATAGCCATAAATCATGTCTTCATATTTCTTTTTTATTTCTGGAGTATAATATATTGAATGTAGTAAAAATGTGTGTGTGTACTTATGCACACGCGTTAGAAGTTATACTTCTTTGGCGTAACAAGATAAAAATCTTTAAAAAAATTATATCTTTCGCCTACGTTTGTAGAAAAAACCACACTAACAATAGAAAAAGTCGACTATAGCTAACTTCAGGGTGTCGGTTTTTTGTGACGGTGTGCGCGCGTATCGTAATAACTTCAAGGTGTCAATTTTTCGTGACGGTATGCGCGTGCATCGTAAAAATTTACTCTCATCATTTTTCCCTAACGCGCCAAAGGGAGTATAACTTCAAAAAGTATTTATGCAGAACATATTGTTAGTAGTCATAAAACAATATCAATAATTTTTTTTTTACTTCATACGTTTTAGTATTTGATACTTCTAATCTTATGTTAGAAATGATTTGAGATAGTAAACACGCTCATCCTAGACGGGTATGGCTCTCAATGCATCTGTCGGAACACACCTATAGGGGCTTGACAATAAGCCAGTGTGTTTAAGATAAAATGGTTAAGAAGCATTGCAGTGCACAACGGTATTATCGTCCTTCTTTAAATTCATCAAGTGCCATATTTCCTCTCCCAACCCCCTCACCGGTGCTTAAATCAGTCCGAATACATAATGACTACGGCGCACATATCTGTGATCGAATATTAATAATAAATTGCTTTATAACCGTTTATAAATATAATTAGAGAGTAAAAGAGAAAGGTGCGAACCGAAGTGTCAGTGAATGAAGAGGAGACCTCCTACGACCGTGACAACAGCCAAAGGTGAGTCCTATTTTTTCCCATATCCTTTTCCGACCGTTGTGCATTCTTAGCGATCACCAGAAAAGCATCCCGCCTAATTATTAATCCTTTTTCATCACAATTACCACCAGTGTATACACAGTGGTTTTAGAAAACACCCACCCTAGTATGATTTTATTACGCTGGTTTCTTTCACCGAAGTGTCCGAACAAGCTTACCGTTGAGCCATCAGCGCTTCAAACTGATTACGCTCATTTAACGCATTTATACCGGAAACAGAATGAACGAACTAGTACATAGATAGTACTATTTCGTTCATTCTAGTTAGTATCACCCGCAGTGTTACAGTATTCTATATCATTCAGTTCCAAAATGTAGGAATAATTTACGGCACATATATACATGGAACCGATTTCCATGATTTATTAGTGTTGACTCGCCTGTAACATATCGTACTAACGAACCTTTAAATAGGCACAGGTATCAAAATAGATGGTCATCCACCGTGTTATTACAAAAAAGTTAAATACGTATTAAATTCTTGGTTTAAAAAAGTTTCCTAATAAATGCACCGCGCTCGACCGAGGCAAGTTCGCGTTATCCTTTTTCACAAGTCTAACCTAACGTAAGCAAAGCGTGACAAAAGAGCAAGATGGCGAACATTCAGCAATCCCGGTGCATTTAATATGAGACCTTTTTAAGGCCAGGGTTTAATACGTATTTAACTTTTTTGTAATAACACCGCCAAAGTTTACTTTACGCCAACCACTCAACACTTGAACTGCAAGCTATTGTTCTGTATATGTTTTTATTCAATCTCTTTCGCTAAACAACATAGAGACTGGATTGTTTGAGAATATACTGAGAGAAAACTAGATATTTCAGTATATTTATACATTTACTATTAAATAAACTCGCGGATTATTATTTACTGTTTAATGTAATGTATGTAAATTATTATTTTTTTATTTTAGAGACAAAATAGACCATAATTTATATTCTTCGAACTTATCATCGATGTTTTTGATTATTCCAATCCCTTTTCCCAATGGAATGATTTCATCCTTATCTCACGGCTTTAAGTATCCGACTATATATGACACTAGCCGACCCGTGCCCACTTCGTTGGGCGGTAATACGTAAGCGTGGAATGGTTATTTTGCGCTAAAACGCAGCGGAAGCTCTGAAAAGGAAAAAAATACCCCGATTTTGCAACATTCTTCATTGCTGCTCCGCTCCTATGTGTCTTAGCGTGATGATATATAGCCTATAACCTTCCCTGATAAATGAGCTATATAACACTGAAAGAATTTTCCAAATCGGACCAGTAGTTCCTGAGATTACCCTTTACAACGTCACAAACTCTACCTCTTTATAATATTAGTATAGATAACTCTCTAATATTCTATACAAGTAATTTTTATTACTTATAAAAAATCTTAAAAAAATAAATTAAGTATTTACAAATAGTAACGATAATCTTGCAAAAAATAGAACAAAATAAATCTTGAATTATATGCCCTTTGGGTATTTTCGACCTGTCGGATTAAATCGTCCCGGTTCAAAGTAATCCATGTATCATTGTGATCCAGACAATGGGAGTCCATGACCCGTGGGTATGACGTATCGCCAACGTTCACCCGCAAATGGATTCCGCTATGATTGATGTAGGTACACATAATACTTGAATTACGATTGATCAACTATGTTTATATTGTGTTATAGGTATAAATATAAAAATACATAATGTAACATTGTAAGTAATTTTAAATATATGGAGTACTATTTTTATGCTTCATAGGCATTTACATCTATACGTATAATAAGAATGTAAATCTAACGTGTCTGTACTTTTTCGATTGTCGTGAAAAAAATTGTTGCGGATGTCTTGGAATAAGTAATACGATTCATTTCAATCATTTTTAGAAATGTCTATCTACCTGTCTGTCTGTTTGTATGAACACGCATCACTGCTAAAGTACTGGGTTCACAATAAAAGCTCATTTATAAAAATCATAAAGCATATTCTCGGGAGTAACTTAGTCTTTGTTTCATTAAAATCGGTCCACTCTATCAAAAGTTATTGTAATTTTAATGGAGCCGCGACTTAAGTAGTAGATAATGGACTGAATACGTTCAGATGACTTTATAAGTCATTATTTGTACATCAGGTTCCACGTGGACGAAGTCGCGGGCACAGCTAGTTGTAATATAAAATGGACGTGATAGTAGTGCATTAATATTTGACTAAAATATTCTCATAAGTAATACACGCCTAAATACGTAATTGTCGTTTTAACACACTGGCCACTTTGAATTATAATTAATCCTATTTGGTGTGTGATTTGAGAGTTAAACTTTTTTTACACCGAAACTATAACGTTCTTAATTTAAAAAATATAACATTTGATTGTTTGAATTTCAATTGTTTTAAATTCAGTTTTTAAAGTGAAAATAGATACAGCTAATTCCCACATGGGAATAACGTAGCAAACACCGCTCATAACGCTGTGTTTGGAGAGGATATGGCTAACGAACGTACCTTGGGTTTTTGGTTGAATCGCTCTCGTGTTGGAAATTTCGACTTGAACAATGAACCATTTGTATGACCAGATATTAGAGTGAATTACGATAAATTAATTGTGGTGGTGGAAGTCCGACTCATAACAAACTACTCAGAAATTAATGTTATGTTTTGATGTTCGTATACCAAATAAACAATATAAAATAACAAATAAAGTAAATTGCTAAAATTAAAAAAACTTGAAGAATAAATGCCTCATGATTTATCAGATCTGCAGAAAACAGCGCGCTTTGAAGATTGTCTTACCTTATTAAACTGATACAGAAATGAAGGAATTTTGATTTGTATCGTAACGTGTGACGAAATGTGTGTTTAATATATTATGTACATTTAATTCTTGTTAAGTTTACCGGCTTTCATCATAATTTACATACACAAATTTCCCAAATTATTAGTTCTTAAGATGGTATTGGAAATGTTATAAAGCTCAACAATCGTTGTAGAAGGTTCTAGACATTCTAATATAATTCTATATTTTTAGAGAGAGAGCAATTGTCATACATAATGTGGATCACAAAGTACACTAAGTGAGAACGAAGTAATAGTGCGAGTTGGCCGTATGTCATTTTATACATGGGAAAATCTTGCGTAAGATTCCCACCTCAACACCGGCCAGCGGAGGTGGAGTATGTCAGGATTGGAGGGAGACTGCCTATGCATTTCATCCTTTCGATCCGGCAGATATCGGTCTCTATTATATTCTGTATTTGGGGAACGGGATGGTTAGGTGTAGGTTAACCTAGGCCAGAGGGGCCTTTAGGGAGGTCGTGGTGGACGAGGAGTAAACCTTGTTAAAAAAAATCAATGGCGGAGCGGTGACGGGACGGTTTTCCTCTCTGTTGCTGGCTGAACCCGGGGGGTAGGGGCGGGAGCCCCGACCTCCCATTGCACGGGCTCGGTGGGCTGGGAGGCAGTCTCGCATCCTGGCTGCCTCAGCCGGGTGTGGCGTGAAAGCGCCTGCCGCCGGAGGTGTTGCGAAGCTTGCTCACGCTTCCCCGCGACACTTCCATAGCGCGGCGTACGGTTTGCCGTAGAGTTTTAGTCGGTTAAAGTCGCCGAAAGGCACCGGCAGTTGCGTCTCAGCACGCAGTTGGCGGTCGACTCAGTTCAGGCCCTCCCCCGGGGGTCTGACACTCCACGATGGATTTTCTCTCCACGTTAAAAAAAAAGGTATCGGTCTCTCATTAGAGGCCTTCGTGTTAGGATTGTTGTAAATGCCTATACTCATGAGGTACCATTCCGTGCCAATTTGTAGCGTCTTGCGATTCCCAATAATCATCCATGGTTTATACGATATTTGACGAATCTCTATTTATTTATATTAGCATACAAATATCTTATTAAAGCGTTAATTAAAAATATTACCACACATAAAAAGCACGAGAATTTTCGTTATAACCAAATATGAATATAAAATGGAAACAGCGTAATCCGTTGCCACGGCTAGTTTGTTTCTTAAATTATGTATGAGTTTATGCCCGCAATACTATTCATAATTTCCATGTTCCACTTTATTTTCAGCATAGCAAAGTTTTTCAGCAAACGAAATACTGTAGAGTGGAAATAACTTCTATCTCTCACCTACATACCGCTTGAAAATATTTGAGCCACTCTAATGAACTGTACTCGCTGAATTAAATGAAGAGGATATTCAGGAAATATTGTATTATTTTCGTACTGTAATTAGTTGTTAAGCCATACAGAGATATTTATAGTAAAATCAAGCATAGTTTATTAAATGAAGGTCATGAAATCAGATTTACAAACGTTTAAATAATTATAAGGTGGACATTAACAATGCGGACAGCCCGTCGCTGCAATCTGTCCAGGGTAGGCTCTGGCTCGTTCGCGAGGATTCGAACCTACGTCAATCGATTGTGTTTCAAGTAATGAGTAGATATAATGGTACAACTATTTTAAATCGTGTTAATGTTGATTTGACTTGTCCATCGGGAGCAGTTTTTTTTTTAGGTGAAAAGTACTGTCTGTCCTTTTCTATATCCCTGAAAAAGTGTATGCAAAACTTCATGAGGGTGAGTTGAGTAATTATGGCGTGAAAGAGTAACTAATGCACAAGCAAATTGCGTTCGGTCAGTGAGAACGCCGGAGGCCCACCTCCTTTTCTCTTTCCGTTTCTCCTTTTCCTACCACTCCCCCATACACAGCCAGGCAATGCACTTGCACCTGGTATTGCTAGTACCTATGGATGGTGGTAATCACTTAAAAACAGGTGACCCACCTGTTCGTTTGCCTCCTTTTGACATAATAAAAAAAAAGATGCTAACCATGCTAAATCTCGACTGGGATTGGGTCTCAAGTGTACCTGCCAGAACATAATTACAAGTACAAATTTCCAACTCGAGGGTGGTAACTAGCGGGCGGTGGATTTATAAAAAACCCTACCACCATTCTACGGCTTCGTCGTGATATTTTCGGTCACAGACAACTTTTTCTTTTTTATTTATTGTAGCTCGATAAAATGACTGTACTGTGCCTGATAGTAAGCACAGTACAATCCAAAAACAATGGCGACCACCGAGAGACATACTATCCATCGCCGGTCGCTGCTGTCATGCCGGCCTGCGTAAGTATCTCTTCAGGTTGCGCTTGAAGGACCCCACGTCATGGGAAGGAGGAAACACACTGGCCGGGAGATTGTTCCACAGTTTCACGGTACGGCAAAGCTAAGACGTTGCGAACTTTTTAGTTCGTGTCCAGATAGGATTTACCGTAAAACTGTGGCTCCGAAGAACAGCGCGCGTGGTGCGGTTATGAAAAGGAGAGGAGGAATCAAATTGAATAACTCTTCAGAACACTCGCCATGATACAGACAGTAGAACAGGCTCAGTGAAGCGGCTCTATGAACTCTGTAATGTCTGCATCATTAACAATGCGGACAACGCGTCGCTGCAATCTGTCCAGGGTTGGCTCTGGTTCGTTCGCGAGGATTCGAACCTACGTCAATCGATTATGTTTTCGGACATGTTAACCACTGCGCTGTAATTACTTCGAAATCTAACGCTGATGAGTCACAGGCAGCTTGTTGTATAGTAACCAAACCAAACCGAATACAAGGGTCAATTAATGAGTAAATATAATGGTACAACTATTTTAAATCGTGTTAATGTTGATTTGACTTATCCCTCGGGAGCAGTTTTTTCTAGATGTAAGGTATTGTATGTCATTTTCTATATCCCTGAAAAAGTGTATGCAAAATTTCATGAGGGTCAGTTAAGTAATTATGGCGTGAAAGTGTAACTTATGCACAAGCAAATTGATTTTTTTTTTCCTCGAACTGACTACGCTATTGACCCGGCAGGGTCTTCACAGCTTCACCGGACTACATCACAAGCAAATTGACATTTGCGTATATAATATCAGTAACTATCGCTAATATTAATTTAACAACGTTATTATCCTACCATATAAACGTTAATTTTAACTTTCAATAATTATGACGCTGTTAGAATGTCAGAAGCATTCAAAAATATTGTATAAAGCCGCATCTTTAGTTTTTAAAATGCGATAATGAATTGTATTGTGGAACTTAATATGTTTGTGATATCGTTGCAGAATGTTATAGTCGCTATGCGACAAACCCCATTTTAATCCTCGGAGTGTCCAAAACCACAATGGTTTAAGCTCCATACAAACGAATATAAATCTTATAATGGACTGCTCAACAGGCTATGGGCAGCATAATGTGTAAAAAAAAAACCGCATTATTACTTTTAAAAAACTTGAACAAAAGTATGTAAATAAAACTATAATTTAAAAAAAATTGGCTATAATTTACTTGACTATAATTTTAAAAACGTAATCAGCCATTTTGATATCTGGGTCATAAAAATTAAGCCGAGGGGTTATAGATTTTGAAAAAAGTTGTTTAATAATTCTTTCAAGTGATGTTTAAATATTATACTTGTATGTACTTATACACTAATTAATAAACGAAGACAACCAGTTCCTTATTATTCTCTGTTTGCCAACTAATTTTCTTTATTTTATGTTCAGTAGCTATTGACGAGCTTTAAGGTTATCAAGATAAAAATTTGGAATCAGTTAATTTTTTTGCTCACCATCGTAATAGTCCAAGCCTTTATTTATCTTCCCTATTCATCATATGTCACGATCTTTACGTCTAATAATCTTTACTATTATTATAAATGCTAATGTGAGTTTGTTTATTTGCTTGTAACACTTGCATTTCTTGACTTCTCAACCGATAGTCATGACAATTTTATAATCTGGTACACATTAAGTACCGTTCATTTAGAATATTGGTGAAGTTATCGAGATATAGGTGGTATATATATAATATATTTGTAGGTGGTAAAGCCAAACTGAAGCTATTACTGGTTTCAGGATGAATGGGTCGTCTCGACCGGGGTAGTACCACCCTCTCAGAGAAAACCGACGTGAAGTAACAGTGCTTGCATTGTTGCGTTTCGTTCGGTCAGTGAGAGCGCCGGAGACCTACCTACCCTCCCTTTCGCCTTCCTTCTTCCCTTAATGAGTTGAAATCTTGGTAAATTTCACCCAGACAAAGTCGCGGGTAACAGCTAGTCTCAAATAAAATAACCTCAATTACTTTTTATAATAAGGACAGCTATCTGCCAGGAAAGTTTCGTGAAGATCAATCGAACCGTTTTAGAGATAGCTAGTCTAATTTAGAGTGGCCTTTTTTATATATTATTGGCAGCAAACGAACATACGGGTCACCTGATGGTAAGTGATCACCACCGTCCATGGACACCTGTGACACGAGAAGAATCACAGATGCGTTGCCGGCCTTTGAGAAAGGAATAGGCTCGTTTTTTGAAAAAAGGCAGATTGTATTGTTCTGGAAACGCTGCCGCTGGGAGTTCATTCCAGAGAACTGTCATACGCGGAAAAAACGCACGTGAGAAGCGTACAGTGCACAGCTTCCAACCATCGAGATGACATTGATGGAATTTCAGTCCGTGACGAGACGTTCTGTAACGGAACTCAGCAGGTATCAATCCAAACAGTTCTTCAGAGCAAGAGTTCTCAATGTGTTCAATATGAAGGTTGTAGAAAATGTTGTCAAGTTTACTCTATTCATGGAGGTAGGTATTTGTAATTATATTTTATTTGTATTTTATTTTATTTGTAAATATTGTATAAGGCTGCAACTTTAGTTTTTAAAATGCGATAATGAATTGTATTGTGGAACTTAATATGTTTGTGATATCGTTGCAGAATGTTATAGTCGCTATGCGACAAACCCCGTTTTAACCCTCGGACTGTCAAAAACCATAATGGTTTAAGCTCCATACAAACGAATGTAAATCTTATAATGGATTGCTCAACAGGCTAATAGCAGCATAATTTTTAAAAAATTACCGCATTATTACATTAAAAAACTTGAACAAAAGTATGTAAATAAAACTATAATTTTAAAAAATTGGCTATAATTTACTTGACTATAATTTTAAAAACGTAATCAGCCATTTTGATATCTGGGTCTTAAAAATTAAGCCGAGGGGTTAAAGATTTTGAAAAAAGGTGATTAATTCTTTCAAGTGATGTCAAAATATTATACTTGTATGTACTTATACTCTAATTAATAAACGAAGACAACCAGTTCCTTATTATTCTCTGTTTGCCAACTAATTTTCTTTATTTTATGTTCAGTAGCTATTGACGAGCTTTAAGGTTATCAAGATAAAAATTTGGAATCAGTTAATTTTTTTGATCACCATCGTAATAGTCGAAGCCTTTATTTATCTTCTCTATTCGTCATATGTCACGATCTTTACGTTTACTAATCTTTACTATTATTATAAATGCGAATGTGAGTTTGTTTATATGTTTGTAACACTATAATTTCTTGACTTCTCAACCGATAGTCATGATATTTTTATATTCGGGTACACATTAGGTACCGTTCATTTAGTAAAGTAAAGTTTCTGAGAAATAGGTAAAATTTACAGTAACGCCAGCGAAGCCACAAACAAAAGCTAGTCTACAACATTTGACATAAAGACTTCAATAATATTAAAACTTATATAAAAATGGTACGTGGTAGAGCCAAGCTGAAGCTATTACTGGTTTCAGCATGAATGTGTCGGCACCCTCTCATAGAAATACCCACGCGAAGTAACAGTGCTTGCATTGTTGCGTTTCGTTCGGTCACTGAGAGCGCCGGTGGACCACCTCTCCTATCCCTCTCCCCTCTCCTCCTCCTCCCCCAACATAGGCTGGCAACGCACTTGCGACTCCCCTGGTGTCGCTAGTATCTATGGACGGCAGTGATCACATACCATCTTGTGACCAGCCTGTTTATTTGGCCCCTATAATTAAAAAAAAAACTTAAAAATAGATTATGGTTGAATTTCTACTACTACTACTTCCTCACATACCTTATTTAGGTCGATATTTTGTGATGGTTTAATCTTAAAATTCTATATTCAATTTTGACACAGAAGTGAAACAAGAATTTCAGGATTTGCTTTACGTTAGTTCTTTGGTCGTACTACAGTACGAAAACTAAAAGAGACCAATATAAAACGCATGAAAATAAGTAAGAGATTAATGCATTACGGGATTTCTGTGTGAGACAGCAACCAAGTATACACTATTTATATATACACAAAAACGAGCAGTTCGTGCGATCTTCAGTGGAAACCTCACGAATAATTAAATACCAAGTTTCAGAAATTCAGTATAACTTCTCTCCGAATACATCCTAGCTAATATTATAATGTGAGTTTGTTTGTTTATTACTACTACTGTTACTAAGTAGTCAATCAATCTTTATGACATTTTGCATATACGTGGAAGTACACAAGAGGATAGGGTACTCACCAAACATGAAGCTTTCTTCATCTGTACGTCAAAGTGATATTCCTGAACGATAGGTTAAATTTAAAGTACCGCGAGCGAAGACGCAAGCACAGCCGGTTCATTACAATTCCATTTATTCCGATGAACCATCCCATGTTACAGGCTCTGTAAGACCATTAAATGTTTTTAGGTAATAAAGTAATAATTAGTAGGTGGTAGAGCCACGCTTTGTTGATAACTACTACTTTTACTAAGTACTCAATCAATCTTTATGATATTTAGGACAGGTAGGGAAGAGCATAGGGTACTTTTCGTTCATGAAGCCTCCTTCATCTGTACGTCAAAGTAATGTTCCTGAACGATATATTAAACTTGCAGTAATAAACAAAAGCCGGTTCATTACAATTCCACTTATTACAATGAACCATCCCATGTTACAGGCTCTGTAAGACCATTAAAAGTTTTTTAGGTAATAGTGTTCTGTAATAAGGTACCAAAACACATTACCGATTTCCCGGATACTACTATCCGTATAGATTCAAACGTCGTATGCAGCAGGTTTTAATGTCGCAATACTATTAACTGAGGTCTGGAAATGATACCCATTTCTGCTCTTACGCTACAAACGACTGTGGCAAGAATGACTTCTATAGTTATAAAAAAATTAATTCTTAAAATCAGGTTCATTCTGGAGCCAAAGCTACATAATTTTTTTTTATTTGAATTGATATATTTACTTTATATCGTTAGTAACATTATCGGTTGACGGCGAACAAATACGCCCAGGAGTTGTAAATACAAAATTGGATATGTGTTTTTATTATCAACACTTGTATTATAAATATTAAAGTACTTATGTCTGTCCCATTGTCTATTTGTTATCTTTTCATAATTAAGCCTCTGAACACATCAAAATAAAATTTAACACAGAGATATTGTGATTTTTGTATAAGAGCATAGAATAACCTCCGGCGCTCTCACTGTTCGAACGAAACGTATTTTTTTTATGTCATATGGAGGCAAAGGAACACGTGGGTCACCTGATGTTAAGTGATCACCACCGTCCATAGACACTAGCATACCAGGGGAGTTGTAAGTGCGTTGCCAGCCGGTGTATGGGGGAGGGGTAGGGAACGGAGAAAAGAGAAGGGAAAGGGGGAAAGGAGATGGGCCTCCGGCGCTCTCACTGATTGAACGCAACGCAATAATACAAGCACTGTTATTTCATGTCGGTGTTTCTGTGGGTCAGGTGGTACTACCCCGGCCAAATTTCTTCTATGCTAAATTTTACTGCGAACGGTTCAAACGTTTAGTCGCAAACAGACAAGAGCAGTCAATTTCACAGTTATAATATGATTCTGGATTAAATTCAAAATAATTACCAATTAAAAAGTTATAATTGATGATCAAAACAAGTTACCGAAAATAAAAGTATAATGAAATATCTTTTTTTATTGTGACTTCAAAATTTATATTAAAAAATGTATCGTAATTGGAACCTTAATTCCATGCCGTAAAATTAAAGCTAGCATCGATGGAAGTAGAAAGAGAATATTTTAAAGTAAAGATCAATTGTCGAAACCAGTAATAGCTTCAGCGTGGCTTTACCACCTACATTCTCAAAATACACAGATCAAATACTTTAAGAGTTTTCGTCGATTCAAGTAATGTGAAATCTGAATGTATAAAATGCTTCCAACTGTACTTAAATAACTGAAGAAGGGTTATAGCTTGGTGAAATTTTTGAAACTAAATGTTTTCTACGTATTTTTCATTATTTTTGGAGTATATAGTAGCTATATTTTTTTCCAGGTCCCAAATTTCTTCTTTTTTTTTCGAACTGATAACGCTATTTACCTAGCAAGTTCTTAACAGGTTCACCGGACCAACACAAACTTTTTCTATGCTAAATTTTACTGCGAACGGTTCAAACGTTTAGTTGCAAGCAGGCAGACAAGAGCAGTCAATTTAACAGTTATAATATGATTCTGGATTCAATTCAAAATAATTACCGATTCATTAACCAATTAAAAAGTTATAATTGATGATCAAAACAAGTTACCGAAAATAAAAGTATAATGAAATATCTTTTTTTATTGTGACTTCAAAATTTATATTAAAAAATGTATCGTAATTGGAACCTTAATTCCATGCCGTAAAATTAAAGCTAGCATCGCTGGAAGTAGAAAGAGAATATTTTAAAGTAAAGATCAATTCACAAAGTTTCGTGTCCCGAAATCCAAAGGACGCGAGACAGATAAAAGAACGCTCAAGCGTGAAGCGGGTATACATAAATACAAAAGTCGATAAAAGTTAACTGTTAAGGGATTGTCTCACTTCGTTTACAATTAGAGTCACCCTACTCAACGCCAAGTTTTTAAACTTATACTTTGAGAATTTTATCGTCGAATTTTTTGAATATTGCAAAATTTAGTTTGTAATAAATATTAGGTCTTTACCTATGAAATTGCCGTTTTGTATGAAAAAGTTTAAACGAATTTTTTTCATGTATTTTTTATTTGTATTCATCGAAGTAATTACCAATACAATCAATACATCTTTGCCAACGCAGTGGCAATTTATTGATGTCCTTCTTAAAGAAATCAGCTGGACGGGAGGGAACAAATTCTTCAAAGGCATTTTGTACTGTCTCTCGGGTATTGAATTTTTTTCCCGGCAAGGAGTTATCCAAATTCTGGAAAAAGTAGTAGTCAGTAGGTGCAAGGTCTGGTGAGTAGGGCGGATGACGGAGAACTTCCAACCCCAGTTCTTGCAACTTTGAGACCGTCTGGTGTGCAGTATGAGGTCGCGCGTTGTCGTGCAGGAGCAGCGGAGACGAGCGATTGACCAATGCTAGTTGGAGATGTACCAGCTTCTCCATCATTGTGTTCAGTTCTTCAGGCAGAAATATGACCCTTGTACATGTTAATATATGTATATATTACCTAATTAATAGAAACTATATATATAAAAAGGTAAACCTGAAATCGCTCAGCAACTTTGTCGCTCATGTTTGTTAATCGATTTTCTTTTGCTTAGTAACAATTGACGAGTTTTAGTGTTAAAAATACAAAAAATTCTAAATATTCTTAATCTATATACATAAAAATCAATTACCGAATGTATGTTCGTGGATGACTTCACTACGGCTGCACTTATTTGGTTATTTCTTTTTTCTTTGTCGTCTGGCATTGTCGGGAAAAGGTTTGTATAAAATATGATGTTTAAAAAACATGTGAAGTATTTAAATTAACATAATTTTCATATAAAAATGTGAGTGAGCGAGTGAGACTAAAATATTGACAAAAATGACAGATCAACGCTCAGTTGTTCATGCGCTATTTTATTTCATTATATGTACCAGCTTCTCCATCATTGTGTTCAGTTCTTCAGGCAGAAATATGACCCTTGTACCTGTTAGTATATGTATATATTACCTAATTAATATATAAACTATATATATAAAAAGGTAAACATGAAATCGCTCAGCAACTTTGTCTCTGCTGTTTGTTAATTGATTTTCTTTCGCTTAGTAACTATTGACGAGCTTTAGTGTTAACAATACAAAAAATTCTAAATATTCCTAATCTATATAAATAAAAATCAATTACCGAATGTATGTTCGTGGATGACTTCACTACGGCTGCACTTATTTGGTTATTTCTTTTTTCTTTGTCGTCTGGCATTGTCGGGAAAAGGTTTGTATAAAATATGATGTTTAAAAAACATGTGAAGTATTTTAATTAACATAATTTTCATATAAAAATGTGAGTGAGCGAGTGAGACTAAAATATTGACAAAAATGACAGATCAACGCTCAGTTGTTCATGCGCTATTTTATTTCATTACATTGTAAAGGGAATAATTTATTTATTTACATGTGGATATAGCAACAGTCAAGAACGATAATACAATAACAATAATAAATAATTTGTAAACTAAACTGAAGACCTAAAACGCTTTATCACATAGAAACTTAACTTACACTATTAATTAATACTAATAATAAAAAAAAAATTAAATTATATAACAGTAAATACTGATACTGCAAAACATTAAACTTAGAGAAAAAAAAATAGAATAAGAATAAACGAACAAAAGTGAAAATGAACTAATGTATGAAAACTAAAATTAACATATTGGAAAAAGACAAGATAGCAAACGTAATTGAAAATATTGAAATATAATAAACTTACTAGCTGCAGTTGCAATGGTCATGGATATAAAATGATAATTCTTTTATTTTCTTCGTTAGTACACCGGTACGAAACCGAGGCAAGCAGCTAGTGAAGTCATAATATTTCATCTTGAAAGTAAATTAAGGCCTTACTCCTATTTTATGTTACTACAATAGAAAAAAGATTCTTTTATCTGAGAGCCGTCATTACCACATCTGGTCAATGTACTGTGATCATGCACAGCTGCGATCTATGAAGCTCTTAAACGAATGGCCCTCGTGAAAGGGCTATACCCTTATAAGAAAGAAGAGTTCTCAGAACGTTATGACGCCACTAAGTGAGAGAGAAATTGTGATTCGGATTCGAAGTAAATATATATTATTATTAATTTAATTTGAAATAAAATTGTACTATTCAACCGAACTTCATGGTCCAGGACCAATAATAATTTGGTCCAACTTGAGAGATAGGACAATTAATATGTCGACTAATGGGCTATATATTTGTAATTACGAATCAAATAATTGTCAATGTTGATTATTGCTATTTGCTATTGAGTTTAATCAGTCTCTTACAGATGGCGCTTTAAATTAGTTTCTTGAGAGAAAACTGTTGGACCGACTATTATGAATATCTCATAAATGGCGACACGTTTTAATGTTGATTTTATTTTTCAACACCAGCTTATTTTATAATGCACATGTTCTGTTAATATTAGCTTAGAAAGTAATCTCGCTTTTTCTGTATGAAGTTTTTAGGTAGACTCATTACCTGATAATATAAAAACTTTATCATAATTGTAATCCAACATGTCATAACTAAGCCACTGTAATGCGTGGCCAGGTCAGCTACTAGATTATATTTAATTAAATTTCTAGTAAAATCGCATTTACTCACTGATCTTTGAAGGTGGTAGAGCCACGCTGTAGCTATTACTAATTTCAGCATGAATGGGACGTCTCGCCCAGGTAGTACAACTCACTCGCAGAACAAGGACGTGAAGTAACAGTGCTTGCATTGTTGCGTTTCGTTCGGTCAGTCAGAGCGCCGGAGGCCCACCTCCTTCCCCTACTCCTCCCCCATACACAGACTGGCAACGCACTTGGGACTCCCCTAGTGTTGCTAGTGTCTATGGACGGTGGTGATCACTTAACATCAGGTGACCTACTTGGATTAGGAATATTAACCTAGTATTATCAACATACAAAAGGTGGCGCATGAATCGTTAATAAATTAGTAGGTCTATTATTATATTAGTTTCGGTGTTTTAAATGAAGTTTTCAAGGTTTAGTTTCAGTAAGGCTTCACATCGTTACGCTTCCTGCAAAAGGTATAGTATAATAAAAAGTTTCAATTAATGAAAAGATAATGGATCTATATAAGTTTCCGTGGAAAATCAATGACATTTTTTACTTGATCGAAACCGGGAGCGACAATATGTATTACTAAATTAAAATATTAACGAATAATACAGAATAATTCCAAGATAATTATGTTTTAGAGATACATGTTTTATTTCCCTGTGATAATAAAGTATTATAATTTCATTAAAATAATCCCTCGCATAATATTGTACGTCTCCTTACGGATTAGATACTTCTGTGGATACATATTATAACATTTATATGAAGATATTATAAAAATAAGCATCATTTTTCATGGCCACAACTAAATGCTTCCCAGATGTTGTAGATGATGAAAGCCTATTGTTATGAGTTCGCGAAAAGCGAAGGAATAATTATATATATAGATAGTATATAATACGATTTTTGTGATATCCATCTTTACTTTCTTTATATTTCGGCTATGAACGAAGGTACTTGATCCGGGAGCGAGGTAAATATTGTACAATATACAAAAAATGTTTTTTGTATTCTAAAATGTCTTTCTAATGAAAACGAGATTGTAGTTTTTGTTTGGCTTTTCTGAAACAACATTTATAAACGTTTTATAAAGAATATATGTTCCTACAATATATACTTATAAAATACTAGCTGTTATCCGCGACTCCGCACACGTTTTTTATAAAGGTATTTGTAGCGAACTGGCCATTTAAAAGTGTCTATGCACAGTGGCTTTTGAAAAGATGACTTATTCGATGTACAGAATGATATATATTTTACCTCAACATAGAAGTCCATATTAAAAGTCTCGATTGCAAAGTCGGTATTCTATTTATTACATACATATTGTATTGAACATACCACAAAATATAAAAGGAATGTAAAATGGGTATATTACAGAAATGCTTTTTCAAAAACATTAGTAACTACGACACGCATGAATGGGATTTATCATCAGCAACATACCTGGAACTTTAACCTACTATATACCACCCTCAGTGCTCACTAACACTATATAAGAAAGTAATGAAACTTCTAAACTATACATTATCGAACAATATGTGTTAAATTGTTTATTATATAGATATAACATGCCCATATTGTTGATATAATTGTGTTATTCTTATACGTCGCTATAATCACTGAGTTATATAGATGCAAACGTGGTAAATAAAACAAAATGGCCTCCAAATTGACCAAACTAATAATATAATTCCAATTACATAAATTTATTCTTGGCGTCCAGTACAGCGTACGTCTCACGCGGTTGTTTACAGTAAACAAATTATTTTTGATCAATTTCACACGAACGAATGCACAGGTAACTGTTTACACTACATAGTGTAAAATAAAGTCCTCTGATCTGTCTGTTTATCTGTTCGCGATAAAGTCAAAAACTACAGAACGGATTTTCATGCCGTTTTCACCAGTAGGTAGAACGGTTCATGGGGAAGGTTGAGGTATAAATTTTCAAGGTTTTCTTTTTATTATCAGGGCGGGACAACGTCTGTCGAGCCCGTTAGCTTAAAATAAAATATCTCATTAGTTAGTTAGCTGCCAGTGAACGTCTCTTGAAAATCAGTTCAAGCATTTCGGATATTCCACTGCGGCCGAAGGCGAATAAAAAACCTAAATACTTTTTATGAGGTCTGCTATCTATCAGTGAATATCCCGTGAAGATCGGTCCAACCATTTTGGACATAGAAATGCGGACAAAGCCGCGGACAAATAAAATAGAATATGTCAACCGGTATAATTTCGGCTATCTGCCAGTAAAATTCCCGTTAAAATAGGCCCAGCAGTTTTGGAGATTACCCGGAACAGACAAAATATAATATAATAAAAATATCGACAGAATATAAAAACATTTTTTTTTGTTATTTGTAGCTATATCCAATCACCGAAAAGTTATTATCTATTTTTACATACACACACTTTATTTTTATAATACGTAAATAGATTTTAAATAAAATATTGGAAGCAAAACTAACGTAGAATAAACTTTTTGAATAGGAACACAAAATAATCTTTGAAAATGTATGCGATAAAAACTTACCACGTTACAATGGCATCGTATATAATACTAACGCTACACGCAGCGAAAGCAATCAAAACGAAAAAAATGCCCGATTTTGAAATATTCTTCATTGGCGCTCGACTCCTATTGGTTTTAGCTTGATGTTATATAGCCTAAAGCCTTCTTCGGTAAATGAGCTATCTAAAACCGATTCAACCGATTCAAATCGGACCAGTACCGTGAAACCTGGCAACTTTACCATCGGATGTTCTATTTGCCATATACCGACTTCTGAAGTATTAATGTCTATTACACCGAAACCAGGCAACATTAACCTAGTAGTTCTTGCGCGTTCAAGCAAACAAACAAACAAACAAATTCTTCAGCTTTATATATTAGTATAGATTAAATCATCAATATTTGTGTACAGACTATGACCAATAATAAATTATAATATTAAATTAAAACATGTTACACTAATCACGTATAGGGTCGATGCAGTCAGGATTGGCAATAAACACTCAGTAGATACAGTCACTATTTATTCGGCCAGAGCTTCGCCTTACAATAACTTCCACATAGGAGTGCGCCCAGATCAGCGACATCTTGCCCTTTATATGCCACCGATGTAGTCTCACACCGGAATGAATAATGAACAGCCGATAACTTCCACCAATAGCGTTCGAGGTCAGTAGTAACACCCCGATAGAGTCAATAGCGCGGTATCGCAGGTCAATAGTGGTTCCCCGGGTGGCGTTGTAGTCTCGCCTCTCGGGTTTTATGTACAGACTATGACCAATATTAAATTAAAACAATAAATTTATTGTTGTAGTCATTATCGACTTCTTTATGCCACTGAATACTTAGTCGCAGTCTTGTAAGTCTCTATTTGTCATACTTCACGCTCCTTATCTATATAATTTACAATATTAGTAATAATTTATACAGTGCTTACAATTAAAACAGGTGAGAAGTACAGATAATAATATATGAACACGTGAAGAGAAAGCTACGTACCCTTAGTTTAAATTTACGACCGTTAGATGACGCGACGAGTAGTAAGTATTTTTGTTATTTTTTGGAATTAGCTAATATAAAAAAGAGCCATATATGAATTACATTTTAAATCAAACTGATCTGGAAATAATTGCCTAATAAATAAATTTGTATGAAAATCATCCATAGAAAAAAAAAACATACACGCGTTAGAAGTTATACTTCTTTGGAACAAGATAAAAATTTCAAAAGTTTTATTTTTCGCCTTATTCTACGTTTATAGAAAAAACGACACTAACAAAAGAAAAAGGTATTTAATATATTGACAGTTTTAATACAAAGAAATACAAACAACAAATACAAAGAAACAAAATGTTGACTATAACTAACTTCAGGGTGTCGGTTTTTCGTGACGGGGTGCGCGCGCATCGTAAAAATTTACTCTCATCATTTTTCTCTAAGGCGCCAAAAGAAGTATAACTTCAAAAACTTTTAATTTCTAATTCGAAATCCATATTAGAGAAACAATGACTGTTATTAATGTAATACCAGGTTGTACTAATATCCATTAGAGGCGAGAACTAGGCGGTTGAAAACAATTAGGTCTGGAAGATAAAGGGTGAAACCTACCTTTACAAAGATAATTAATTAGATCACTAACTACGCATCGTAATGTCCTAGTTATATCATTTAGTGTATACAATTATTGTATTATTTGTTTCACTAATGTAATATTTTACCATTAAACTGCTTACACTTAAGTATTAAAAATTGAAGATATTGACGTAGGTTTGAATACTTGCAACTAAGTCTGAGTTTTTAATGAAGGAAAAGTTGGTAGGTGGTAGATCCACGCTGTAGCTATTAGTAGTTGCAGCATGAATGGGTCGGCTCGCCCGGGGTAGTACCACCCTCTCACAGAACACCGACGTGAAGTAACAGTGCTAGCATTGTTGCGTTTCATTCGGTCAGTAAGAGCGCCGGATGCCCATCTCCCTTTCCCTATCCCTACCCCCTCCCCCATCCCCCATACACAGGCTGGCAACGCACTTGCGACTCCGTTGGTGTTGTTTGTGTCTATGGACGGTAGTGATGACGTAACATCAGGTGACTCACCTGTTAGTTTGCCTGCTTTTGATATTTAAAAAAATCTCGTGATGAACGAATAGTATAGTGATGTATAAGTCTTCATGGCTAGATATTGTGCTTAAGTTGAAAATCTATCGCCAAGCATCTCTTGGTATATTCCCACATACACTTGAGAGCCAGTTTCATGTAGGTCTAGCGTGTTTACCACCTTAGACCACCTTGCCATATATCAGACGAGATTATGGTATAACGCAAAATCTATAAAGCGTTAAAAAAAGATACATCAGAAAAAAATATTAAAAAAAACGTCGGCTTTCGACATTTGGTTGGAAGAGCTTTTAACTCTTGCTGAAACGTATAAACGAAGTGCTAATTGCTACAGCTCAACTGACACTAACAAGTAAAATAAACTTTGAAAATACCGGCACGGCGCCCTGTGCTGTATTGAAAAAACATGAACGGGGAAAAATAAACCGTGAATTACTGGGCGTTTGCAAATGGATGCGAAAAGAGCGAAAGTATTTATGGACAAATTTATAGACCTTCATTCCAAACACAGCTCTCTGTATACGAGCCGTCCTAATAATCGGTAATAGACAGGACTGCAGGCACATAATGGATGGAAAATGGATCGACTGGAAATTATTGAATTTAATAAAGACAACTGTAATATAATAATAACTCCTTGGTGTTAAGAGATTATTCTATTCAATATTTAAGTTAGTAGGTTTGTCTTTGGTCATAGTCTCATTTGAGGTTAAATAATAATATAATATACTAGTTGTGCCCGCCACTTCGTCTACGTGGAAGATTATGTAAAAAACAGTGATGAATAAAGTCATCGAATGTATTAAATCCATTTATTGTCTACTCTTATCTCGTGCTTACACCGCGTCATTATTAAAATTACAATAACTTTTGATAGAGTGGACCGATTTTAATGAAACAAACACTATGTTACTCCCGAGGATATGATTTACGATGTTCTTGCTCTGAAGGTCTATTGTGAACCCAGTACTTTAGCAGTGATGCGTGTTCATACAAACAGACAGACAAACAGACATACAGACAGACATTTCCAGAATCTCCTCCACCATACACAGGCTAGCAACGCACTTGCGCCTCCCCTGGCGTTGCTTGTGTCTATGGACGGTGGTGATCACTTAACATCAGGTGACCCACCAGTTCGTTTGCCTGCTTTTGACATTAAAAAAAAACTCGTGATGAAATAATATTATAGAGATGTATAAGTCCTCATTGCTAGCTACTATGCTTAAGTTGAACCAACCAACCAAGCATCTCTTGGTATATTCCTACATACACTTGAGAGCCAGTTTCCTCTATGTTTGGCGTGTTTACCACCTTACACCACCTTGTCATATATCAGTTGAGATTATGGTATAACGCAAAATCTATAAAGCGTTAAAAAAAGATACATCAGAAAAAAATATTAAAAAAAACGTCGGCTTTCGACATTTGGATAGAAGAGCTTTTAACTCTTGCTGAAACGTATAAACGAAGTGCTAATTGCTACAGCTCAACTGACACTAACAAGTAAAATAAACTTTGAAAATACCGGCACGGCGCCCTGTGCTGTATTGAAAAAACATGAACGGGGAAAAATAAACCGTGAATTACTGGGCGTTTGCAAATGGATGCGAAAAGAGCGAAAGTATTTATGGACAAATTTATAGACCTTCATTCCAAACACAGCTCTCTATATACGAGCGGTCTTAGTAATCGGTAATAGCCAGGAGTGTAGGCACATAATCGAAAATTGATCTACAGGAAATTATTGAATTTAATAAAGACAACTGTAATATAATAACTCCTTGGTGTTAAGAGATTATTCTATTCAATATTTAAGTTAGTAGGTTTGTCTTTGGTCATAGTCTCATTTGAGGTTAAATAATAATATAATATACTAGTTGTGCCCGCCACTTCGTCTACGTGGAAGATTATGTAAAAAACAGTGATGAATAAAGTCATCGAATGTATTAAATCCATTTATTGTCTACTCTTATCTCGTGCTTACACCGCGTCATTATTAAAATTACAATAACTTTTGATAGAGTGGACCGATTTTAATGAAACAAACACTATGTTACTCCCGAGGATATGCTTTACGATGTTCTTGCTCTGAAGGTCTATTGTGAACCCAGTACTTTAGCAGTGATGCGTGTTCATACAAACAGACAGACAGACATTTCCAAAAATGATTGAAATGTATTCTATTACTTATTAATAGACGACACCTTTTTTTATACATGGGGAGATCCCTAACATATTCCCATCCCGTCGGGCAGCTGAGGATGGGTTATGTCCGATTTGCACGGACTAAAACCCCATGGTGCCTTCGTATACCTTTTTAGGTGGGAAAGCAGAGACTGTCGGCTGGCATTGCGTCCACTCCCCCGACAGGTGTAAGCCCCTCAAGAGGCCCTGACTGCGGTCTGAGAGTTCAGAGATGGTAGATCCCTCAAAGGGGGAGTAAGTATTAGTCCCCTGACGAACTGTGGGAGTCGCATCGGCACAATACGCCTCCACCATATGGGCCTGTGCAGTTTAAACTGCCCTTGTCCAGACGACCTAAACCTGCCTAGACGACACCTGCAACAATTCGTAAATCGAATAAGTACAGACACGTTAAATTTACATTTTTATTATATGTATAGATATAAATAAAATGAAGAGGTCTGCCGTTGTGTGCATATTATCTGTGCTGTTTAAACTGCCAGGGCGACGGACATGCCCTTGTCCAGACGACCTAAACCTGTCTAGACGACACCTGCAACAATTTTTTTCTTGAAAATCGAATAAGTACAGACACGTTAAATTTCCATTTTTATTATATATATAGATATAAATATAATGAAGAGGTCTGCCGTTGTGTCCATATTATGCAAAACTCTATGATATCTTTATTTAATACATCGTTATTAAAGTTTTAAGTTGTAAGCGTTCGAAAAACTAAAGACATTTTGCAAGCGCGGTATATTATCGCCTTCAATTTTTGTATGCTTTTTCCTGAAAATAATAAAAAGCAAAATATGTCACTGTTACCGAATAGTATGGTATAAGACTAGAAACACTATCGAACGTAGATGCTGGATAACATTTATTGCTCCTTGGTTAATAGTGGTAACCTCACCAGACTAATCTATGGGTTGTAAGGGGTGTCAAATAACATCTAAGACTTGAGACATCCAAGCCAACCGCACCTGCACGTGGTGCACCCTGCTGAATAACGAATGAGGCGAAAGCGGGGTGGTAGGGTTTAACAGCCTGACTGGGTCGCAACCACCATGTATATGGCGAAAAAGCCCGTCATAGTGATTCGCTTCTACGGGTCGCGTTTCGGGATCAGCCTGTGCATATCCAGCTTTTCGCAGGACGGCATGACAGCGGCGACCGGCGATGGATACTGTGTCACTTGGTGGTCGCAATTGTTTTTGGATTATACTGTGCTTACTATCAGGTACAGTGCAGTCATTTTGCCGTGCTACAATAAAAAAAAAGAAAAACTGTATTATCATACTATGGCTTCTTCATTGTGCTGAGAACTAAGACTTATTGAAATAATTAGAACTTGCATCGACCGAGACAGTACTCGAAAATACTACCATTAAGCCATCATTTGATGTAATTTTGAGTACTAAAACAAACAAACAACATATAATATTTATATACTTCAAAGTTAAATTTAGTTATATATACTTACTCCTTGATAATAAATTAAATTTCTTACTTTAGTATATATTTATGATAAATTTATTATCTTTCATTTGAACGAACAAGCACATCAATTTTCACTTAACGAGTGCAGCGGGTGCTCTGCTCAGAACAAATCGACGCCATTTGTGTCCACGACTTGGTAGAGAAATTGTTTTTGTTTGGTGTATTTTTAAGTAATTTCTATTTCTTATCTGAAACTGTACTGATCAGAAATAACATTCAAGCAATAATATATGTGTTTTACAAAAATAACTTATCATATATGGAAGTATCATGTAATAGAAATATATTTTAAAATTCGGGTTCTAAGGTTTATTTTATTATAATTGAAGTGTATCTTATATCAGAAAAATTTCCAATTAATCAAATAGATTTTCTCTTCAATAATGAAATTATTATGATTATTTAAATAAGTTTAATTAAATACACGACTACGTATCGATAGTTTAGAGTAGATTAGGTTAGATTTACTTTAGAATAGAATTAATATCGCGTGTCTCTAAAACTCTGCAAGATAGAAGAAGACAAATGTTGGTAAGCAGAAAACTGTACCAACGTATTTTCATAACGGAAAACCTTTGAATTTTAGAGTTTTTTTTATAAGCAACTCGCTTGATTCCGCGTTTAGCTCGCGTTATCTATATTTGCCTTATCCCACGGGAACAGTATTTTTTTGTATAAATGGTACCCTATGTCCTTTTCTGTACCCGTGACAAAATGTATGTAAACTTTCATGAAGATCGGTTCAGTAGTTAAAGCGAGAAAGCGCAATGAATGAAGCTTTAAGTTTGTCTCGTTGCGTTTAAAAGTCAAAATATCTTAAAATTGCAATAAGTTGTATTGCACCGTAATCATCGATATGGACCGCACTCATGCATTATTCTCAGTGATACAATAACTTACTCGTATAAAAAAAAACAATATGTTTTCACCGTGTCTATACATAATATATCTCTAAAAGGAAAAAATCGAGGCAGGCATAAGGATCGATTAAGTGTCGATTAGACAGTCCCTGCTCCTCCGGCCGAACGGTGTAAGAAGGTACCATGGGGTCTTAGTCCGTGCAACTCGGGCATATCCATCCTCTGCTGCCCGGCGAGATGGATATCGGTTAGGGATTCTCCCATACATTTTTATACAGTTTATTAACTAATGAAACACGGTGGGCTGCACAAGCAAAGCAATACAAAATATAAATATTATATATACGTGTCGTTAAGCTGGCTCAAGCCGCAATACATCACGAACGAGTCGGTGAGGCTTCATTAGCGTGTCGGTGACGCGAACCCGTAAGGTTTTCTCCTACCAAAGACCGCTTAACGCGAATGAAGTTTTCACTGTAAAAATTTGAAGCGAGAATAATTATTTAGTCACAACGTGCTTACATACCGCGTCGATCGTCTGGGTTTCGTATTTTATGACCCTTTAGCTAAATGCTAACATCTTCTACTTTCTACATTTTCTAATGCCCGCTTGATTAATTCTCTCTGTTCCTGTCTATTTGTCTCACATGGTAATGGGACAGCCTTCCCTACTTTTTTTTTGCCATTTTGCTTTGTCCTTGACGTCACATTCGAAAACTTCGAACTGCTTCATATCCTTCGGCATTACACCTTTCCAATTTGTTTTAGGTCTTCCTCTGGGATTTCTGACCAGGAAGAGACAGTTGTAGTGCCCACTCGATTTATTACAAAATTTAATTACTATAGGCGTATTCCGATAGCTACATTATAAGATCAGACCGTCATTATTTCGGATTACATTTGGTAAAATCTACGCCATCAAAAACAAAACTTGTAAAAAAAACAAGTCTCGCGACTCACTTCTTTTACGGTAAAAAATTGTGAGATCCATCTAATACCAAGTCGGTTATTTCTTTAAGTCTAGGGACTTTAAGTAGGCTTAAGGGACTTTCTGTCTTAAGTTATTATGTAATTTGCTAGCCTAACAACATCTTCAGTGACCATACCAATATTAAAAATCTTTCATGTTTTAAATAAATTCAGGTTTCTAGTTTTCTCCACAGCGAAGTTGTAGGGGCTCGAAAATGGCCTGAATTGCTTCGAGAAAAGGATATATAATAGTGTGTAGTTGTCTGGTTAACTTGGCGGGGACTCTGCCATGCCCCTAGACACGTTTTAAGGTGAAAGAAACTGGTAGTTATTATATTAGGCAGTTCGTTTTTTAGTTTAGTAACCCGCGAGGGCAACTGCTGGTTTCCCCCACACCACGATCCTTTTTTTCCTTGGTATACCGCTAGAGGGATGAGATCGGCCGCGTCGCCATTATGGTATGTGCCGCGAAAGAGACGTGAACGCTCTGTGTCACGAACAAGTACGCAAACACGCCGCGAGTGATAATACATTTTTTGTGACCCGCCTACTCACTGGATTCGGACGCAATACCTGCTTAAACCAGCAATCAGCCTGTGCCAACTAAGTGTGTATGTTTTTATCACCTAGCTCAATCGATTATATTCCCTTGGATCCTACGATTCAGCGTGTTTCGCGTAATACCCTTGCCCTCGCAAACCGCAAAAATACAGTTCACATTTCTCCTTATAAGAAACACCGCAATCAAGGTGAAAAGACCACATTCAAGCCCGTTTTTCATGGTCCCTCTCGCTGGATTTTCCCTCCAGAAACTAATATTCTATAGTTTAAAATATAAATAAATACTAAAGGTTGAAATACAAAGGAAATCTAACGAAGTCGTGAAAAATGATTACAGAAATCTTTAAAGCACTCATGTTTCTAGAATACTGTTTTACAGCTTAAAGGATTTTTCATTTATAAAAGAGTTTAGTTATGTGATGAAAAATTGTTTCAAAGAAGTATCCATATGGGACTGATTCTGTAACATCCTCTGAAATGAGTTTCTATGTTGCGTTGTATAAAATTTATCGGAGAGTGAAGGAAGTGTGTGTGGAAAAACAGGGGGGGGGGGGCGTTACAGTAACAAGATAAAGATCTTTTTTCAAAAATTGTACCTTTCGCGTTATTCTACGTTTGTAGAAAAAACGACACTAACAATAGAAAAAAGGTATTTAATACATTGAAAGTTTTAATACAAAGAAATACAAATAACAGATACAAAGAAACATAATCTTGACAATAGCTTACTTCAGAGTGTCGGTTTTTCGTGACGGTGTGCGCTCACATCGTAAAAATTTACTCTCATCATTTTTCCCTAACACGCCAAAAGAAGTATAACTTCAAAAACCAAGTCTTAACCTCAACTCCCAACAACTCAAACTCAACTCCTGGTTTCCCTCGCACCACGATCCTTTTTTTCCTTGGTATATATTGGCGGCGCCATTATGGTATGTGCCGCGAAAGAGACGTGAACGCTCTGTGTTACGAACAAGTACGCAAACCACGCCGCGAGTGATAATTTTTTGTGACCCACCTACTCACTTGATACGGACGCAATACCTGCTGAAACCAGCTGAGATCAGCTCAATCGATTATATACCCTTGGATCCTACGATTTAGCGTGTTTCGCGTAATAACCTTGCCCTCGCAAACCGCAAAAATACAGTCCACATCTCTCCTTATAAGAAACACCGCAATGAAGGTGAAAAGAATTAAGTGGTTGGACCACATTCAAGTCCGCTTTTCATGGTCCCTCTCGCCGGATTTTCCTTCCAGAAACTAATATTCTATAGTTTCAAAGTACAAAAGGTTGAAATACAAAAAAAATCTAACGAAGTCGTGAAAAATGATTACAGAAATCTTTAAAGCACTCATGTTTCTAGAATACTGTTTTGCAGCTTAAAGGATTTTTCATTTATAAAAGAGTTTAGTTATGTGATGAAATTTTTTTTAAAGAAGTATCCATATGGGACTGATTCTGTAACATCCTCTGAAATGAGTTTCTATGTTGCGTTGTATAAAATTTAATATTTTGCTATAAAATATGATGAACATTTTTATGAATATTGTTCTCTACAGGATGTCCATGAGCTAGGAAGACATATTTTTAAAAATAAAATAGAAACACAACCTTTTTTAAGATCGCTGAAATATTTGAATTCTTCAGCAACCGTTCGATAATTTTTTCTTTATTAGTTGATCGTTGATTATTTCTGGAATGTTCTGGATTTAAAAAGTGACAGCTCTTTATTACATCAAGTAACAATTACACGCGATTCCGTTCGCGTTAATTATGATATAAAATTTGATAGCAATAAAATATATAGTACCTAGCCTTTTACTCGCGGCTACTCTCAGGTTAGTGTAATTTTGACCTATCCCTCGGGAAAAGTATTTTTTTAAATTAAAAATACCCTATATATTTTTCTATTCTAACAACGTCCATAGACAATATCATGATGATCAGTTGAGTAGTAAAGGCGTGAAAGTATAATAAAAAAACAAACATTAGCATTTATAATATTAGTTAATAGTTTTAACAGCTTTCTATATGTCAAAATGTCAATGTAAATTTGATTTTTCGGTAGGAAGAATGTTTTTGTCATCTCAAAATACAAAACATTTTTATAAGAATATTACAGTTGTATTTCAGCTCATTGTTATATCACAAACTGTGTTTGAATAATGAAAAGATATCGATACAAAAATATTGTTAAATAGTACAGAATCTTTAGTAAATGCTGTTATTATGTTTTTGCGTTCATGTTAAGTGTTATTTTCTCTCTCTTACTATTTGTAGAGATATTATTATTATTTTGTCTTATTCGTCTTCAAAAATGTTAAACTTTTTATATTATGTTGTCAACAGATCTTAAATAAACACCATCTGCGTCTAAAGATCGAAGGACAGTTTCATAACAATTTGCAATAAATATTTATGACTTCTTACAACCTTTCCCGTATTGTACGACAGTTTTCCAATTGAACAATAAAAGGACAATCATATCGACTCGAAACACAGAAGTGGTTTATTGCGAAAATCATAACATTATACGGGATGTCGTAAAATAATACGTCATCCTTCTTGTAAAATGATAATTGACTGAAAATTTATAAAGTATAAGTACATATTCGATCTAACAATATACTTTTTTTATCTCATACATATAATTCCGATACAAATCCTCTCAAATCTGCTGTTATAAAGGTTTGACAAAAATCGATTTTGTTTTCTTTTGGTTTGGATTAACGACTCTGGAGTTATACCTTTTTTTTAAATTTTGGGTAGTCCGGTGAAGCTGTTAAGACCTTGCGGGGTCAATAGCGTAGCAAGTTCGAAAAAAAAAATTTTTTTTTAATTTTATTTTTGGCAACCAATCTTCTAATAGATTATTACTGCCATTATTAGCCTTCTTAATTTGCATACCACATTTCATATGCCAATGATATATGTATAGTTATTTTATTTAATTAGTTAATTAATAAATATACATATGTTTTATCCAAACCTATAACATAACATTACAAAATGTTATATATTTCCTGGAGGACATCAAATGAACGGTTAAATCGTTATGGTGTTATGAAGCTCTCACTTTAAGTTGACATTTTTAGTACATCGTATAAAGTTTATTACAGTTTCAAATTTAGCGATGAAATAAAAGTAAAAGCCATGAAGTGTATTTTTTTTTACAAATTTACTTGAATATACTGAGGTATATATTTTTTAATTGTCCTCATTTATTTACCAGTTTAGAGCCATTCTTTGTATTTTTAAAACAAATGCGCAAATTTCATGAGTCAGACAACAGCTCAAGCCGAGGTGTGCCGTGCACCCTTGAGCTAGTTGTCAAACAAAATCACATTAGTGCCTTAAGCGCTCGCCTTAGTAATCCGGTGAAGCTGTTAAGACCTTACTAGGTCATAAGCGTAATCAGTTCGAGAAAAAAAAGTAAGCAAATGTACATCGTTAATTGGCGTATTTATAAAATAGACACACAAAGGTAGCTCGACAATTTCCATTAGCTCGCATTTCTTGTCGTTTCATAATAAAAGACGGGTAGAAAATGCATTTCATAAAACAATTTCCGTGTAACATTTTCAACG
The DNA here is from genome assembly GCA_015888305.1 of Antheraea pernyi. Classification (NCBI taxonomy): domain Eukaryota; kingdom Metazoa; phylum Arthropoda; class Insecta; order Lepidoptera; family Saturniidae; genus Antheraea; species Antheraea pernyi. The sequence goes on from MU158995.1 coordinate 121,386, forward strand.
AAATTAGTTTTTTACAGAATAGCTTGGTAAAGACAAATGTTGAATGCTAATAAATTATCAGGTTTAGATAAAGTTGTACTTATTTAGTAGATATTAATTTTTCAGTAACACATATTATGTGGAAAAGTGTTTTTTTTTATGTCATAGGTGGCAAACGAACAAGTGGGTCACCTGATGTTAAGTGATCACCACCGTCTATGGACACTAACAACACCAGAGGAGTCGCAAGTGCGTTACCACCCTTTGGGGGGAAGGGTTAGGGGAGGGAGTGGGAGAGGAGAGAGTAGAGGGGAGGGGAGGTGGGCCTCCGGCGCTCTCACTGACCGAACGAAACGCAACAATGCAACACTATAATTTGAGAAAAATTCACACCAATGTTTAGGACTAAGCTGGAACCAAAAGTTGATTAAAGACACAAAATCGTATTAATTTGTACTCATTAAACTATTGCGGTAGTCAAGAGATTTTTTAGCATTAACGAATTTACGCTTTGGTTAGCTGAGTCACAGCACAGAAAAATGTAAAATGACATAAATAAATAGCTGTAATATATACTCGGAATAGTACCGGTATTCATAATTAAACGTCCGCTGTGTTAATTTCTCGATTGCTAATTCAAAATAAATTGGACGATATTAATTTTTTAATTTGGGGTGTAAGGGGTCTCAAATAACATCTAAGACTTGAGACATCCAAGCCAACCTCACCTGCACGTGGTGCACCCAGCTGAATAACAAACGAGGCAATGGCAAAAGCGGGGTGGTAGGGTTTTACAGCCTGACTGGGTCGCAACCACCATGTATATGGTAAAAAAGCCCGCCCTAGTGATTCGCTTTTGCGGGTCGCGTTTCGGGATCAGCCTGTGCATATCCAGCTTTTCGCAGGCCAGCATGACAGCCACTCGGTGGTCGCCATTGTTTTTGGATTGTACTGTGCTTACCATCAGGCACAGTGCAGTCATTTTGCCGTGCTACTATATAAAAAAAGAAAAAATATCCAAACATACAATATAATCTATTAAATATGTCTTCATTAGAAAAGTGATTTATAAACCGATTCTAGCTATTAAAATAATGATATTTCTCATTGAATTGATCAATAAGAAACAACATAAATCCGTCATTACCAATAACCTACAAAGAATCCATTTACCGAGATTAAACCACGCATTTAGTCTTTTTCCAATACCTTCCGCGCTATCATCTCGTAAATATTTATGACGATGGCACGTAAGGAGAAGATTAAATCCCTCAAACACCTCACTTCATTGGATTCCTTTAAGGGTTCCATATCAAGATTACGGAAACGTATTCTCTAGGGGTCGATTTATGTTTTTAATATTTACCTGAGTTAGTGATTTTATTATTTACTAGTGTGCGTCCAGTGGTCGACATTCGACCATAGTTCATTGATTTTTTAAAGGGATAAATATTATAATAATAGTTGTATGTTATAATATTGTTGAATGTAGAATGAAAAAGGGTAATTGGAACGTAAGAGTAAAATAATACATACAATCGCGCATAGCAACCTCCTTCACAACCTTTTTTGAAGTCCTTTATTGACAGATGTCAAAGTGTCTTTTTTATTTACATGTTTGTATATGTTGTGTAAAATTGAAGCAGTAGTCTGAGTAATGCATATTTTAATTAATTTAATGTACTTGTAATGCATTTTATATAAAAGAAATAGCTTTCTGCACTTCTCCTCCATATAAACTTTAACTATGCCAAGTTTCACGTTCATCCGTTCGTCCAATTCCGTTAAAAAGGGGTACAAAGATTAGGCTTCACGTATTAATATATAGATATTCAAAATTTCTATCTATCTATTTGATTATATTTACTAGTAGACTTGATTAAATTACTAAAGTTATTACTGTTCACTTAACAATTAAATCTTTGAGGAATAAACTACAAAAATCTTCATTCTCACACATTGACATACAAAAACGCACAGCCTCGAATAAAAGTATCGCTTACCTGAATTAGTTAAAGTTGTTTTTACAAGGGTGCAAGCGACGTGAAACTTTTTGAAATGACTGCATAATCCAAAATTATGCACTCAGTTTTGTGTGCCGGTTGTGAAATGTTAAGTGTGCATTTTGGATTTTTTGTACATAAACGTTCTCACATATACTGATATAAGAGATCTCATGTATAAAATGCGTAGTGGAGTGTAACATTATGTCAGAATACTACATTTGTGTAAATGCAATAACGAATTTATTAATTAATTGTTTTGTATTCAACTTCGTCCTCACAAATTAGAAAATGTTCTTTACTTTTTAAATCTTTTAATACGCATTATTTAAATATGAATGGAACTATTCAGATTATAAGCATGTTCATTGTGATATAAAATAGTAATTTTATATCCTTTCATTGAATACGACATAGTTAGATTATACTATAATAGGTTAAATGTTATGACATAAATTTGTCCCTTTACGGAACCGTATGAATAATTGCAAGTGGAACTTGGTTTAATGTTTGGAACAATGAGAAATCATTTCAATAAGGCAATTCACTGACTAAAATTGTGAATAATTTGTGTGAAATTGTAGACTCGGTAAATTAATATAGTCTAATGGTGAAAATAAAGGCAATTACTCTAAGGTAGTCGCAGTAAATACGGCTTCGCCCGCATGGCTGGGCTTTATTGTAACTGCATTTACCGATTATCGTTCATTTGTAATTGAGTTGTTATATCAAAATTCAGTAGTTAGGTGAGATTCAATGTAGGTTTCAATATAATTATAATGTCTGGAATAATAATGAAATCACTAATTTAATAAACATTAGTAATAATCTTAATTTCAATAATAGAATATTTTATTTATAATTACAATCTAACAGAAGTCAATTATACTGTTGAGAATAGAACTTAAAACGTTATTTATCGTAAGGGGTACAAAGATTAGGCTTCACGTATTAATATATAGATATTCAAAATTTCTATCTATCTATTTGATTATATTTACTAGTAGACTTGATTAAATTACTAAAGTTATTACTGTTCACTTAACAATTAAATCTTTGAGGAATAAACTACAAAAATCTTCATTCTCACACATTGACATACAAAAACGCACAGCCTCGAATAAAAGTATCGCTTACCTGAATTAGTTAAAGTTGTTTTTACAAGGGTGCAAGCGACGTGAAACTTTTTGAAATGACTGCATAATCCAAAATTATGCACTCAGTTTTGTGTGCCGGTTGTGAAATGTTAAGTGTGCATTTTGGATTTTTTGTACATAAACGTTCTCACATATACTGATATAAGAGATCTCATGTATAAAATGCGTAGTGGAATGTAACATTATGTCGGAATACTACATTTGTGTAAATGTAGTAACGAATTTATTAATTAATTATTTTGTATTTAACTTCGTCCTCACAAATCAGAAAACGTTCTTTACTTTTTAAATCTTTTAATACGCATTATTAAAATATGAATGGCACTATTCAGATTATAAGCATGTTCATGGTGATATAAAATAGTAGTTTTATATCCTTTTATTGAATACGACATAGTTAGATTATACTATAATAAGTTAAATGTTATGACATAAATGGTACGTTAAATTGAACACATTTTTATATATATTTTGTTCTTATCATAATAGTTCAGCTGTCTCTGTTGTTGAATCGCTACAGTATTTACATACTTATTAGAATTCTTAACTAGCTCTCTGTCAAGTTTGTTGGTCGTGCGTTACAGTCTTTATAACTTTTCCACTGCTAATAGAATTTTCTGATGTTTTACATATTCTGAAACTAGAAATAAAGAAAAATGAACTTTTAAAGCGATAAATGGCTGGTGATCTATGAATTTCACAATGAGTATGAGTATTACTTCATTGAAGTATCACCATTGAAGAAAATTATATTGAAGATACGATAGCACTATGATATTAAGATGTATCTCCAAATTTGCCGCCAGCGTCTAAATAATACTTAATCAATTGCTTGTAGGAGAACCAGTCATCGTAACGTAGCGATTCCACCGTCTTTGGTAATATCTTCAATTAACAACAGCCAAAAATGAATGATGACACAAACAATTAATTTAAAAAAAAAGTGTAAACAAGGAATATAACAATTAATAAATCAATAAGATTAGCAATAGATATTCAAGATAATATCTAGAAGTATTAGATGTAATATGGTGTCTCTGTATTTGTAATATGGTTCATTGTGTTTTAAATACCATACCTACATAAGAGGTAGAAAAAGTAATCATTATTTGTGTGAGAGGTAGAATTCTTCACATTCAGCATCCGTGCGGCATTTGTGTCATGCCTTTTATT
>MU158995.1:129305-220549 GCA_015888305.1 Antheraea pernyi
GAGATAAATTTATAATTTCACGTCATAACATTCTAGTAAGCGTGACCGATCGTATTGCGTTTGCGCGGCTTGCGTTAGTCTAGCGACGCGTAGTATAGGTACCTGTGCAGCCTATCATCTATTAATTATAAAATGCATATAATTATTATTCGGAGCGCCAATAGATTTTTTTTTATTTTATAGGTGGCAAACGAACAGGTGGGTCATCTGATGTTAAGTTATCACCACCGTCCATATACACTTGCAACATCAGGAGAGTCGCAAGTGCGTTGCCAGCCTGTGTCTGGTAGGAGAAGGGAGAGGAGACGGGGAGGAAGGAAAGGAGGGAAAGGGAAGTGGGCCACTGGCGCTCTCACTTACCAAGCGAAACGCAAGAAAGCAAGCACTGTTACTTCACGTTGGTTTTCTATAAGAGGGTGGTACTACCCCGAGCGAGCCGAACCATTCGTGCTGAAACTAGTAATAGCTTCAGCGTGGCTTTACCACCTACAGATGTAAAAACCAGATTAATAACAATAATTTCAATTAACGAATTATGACATTTATATAATTTTCACTATATTCATTTAAAAGTTCAAGACTGAACACAGTTAATCAATTGTATTGAGTTCTTACTTCTGCATCGATTCTTTTATAATTTACTTGTTTTAAAATTTCACAGTGCTTCATATTTCACGTACATGTTATATTTCTTTCGACGTGTAAAATAAATATATCGCATGAAATCGTTCAACCATTGCGACACCTGTCTCGAATAACGAATTTACAGGATTATATTCGTCGATAATTTACTGTGAAGTATTGTTCTATATTGCATTCAATTATTTCCTAGTTAACTTTAAAACGATTCAATAGAAATTCTCTTCCTATAAATTATACTTTAATAATTATGTTCAATTTATACCTCTGAAAGCAGTTCAATTATTAATGTTATGAATTTAACAGGATTGGTTAAAATTCATAGTTTATGCTTAGTTGTCATATTATCCACAAAGATATAGAGAGATATAGTAGACATATAAATAAATCTAATTGTGTTTTGGTATTTTTTTTTCTTTATCGATATATATTTCCGTTTTATCTAAACTACTAAATTTTTTAAAGGAAAACAAAAAGGACCAGAAAGATTATGCCCGATATTATAAGATCCCCAGGTTTATGTACAACCAGCTGCGAGGAAAAAGTGGTAGAAAAAATTACGACCAATGTTTCTGTTCCTTTGTTCTGTTTAACGAGGCCTTTGAAAGCATCCACGTGTTTGGAGTCTAAATATGTTATATAAATTGAGTAATGTACATATAAAAAAAAACACTTCCTCCGTCTTAGCACTCAGATTATTAAATTAAAATTCCACGTACAAACATTCCGGATTTAACGTACGATTTCTTCTAGAACCGTTTCAGACAACTTTGACGTAATAATGTAAAGTTGAGACCTTTTTCAGGATTAACTAATTCAATATATAATAGGTAGGAAACAATGATGGCTCAGTGATTAAAGTAATCAGAAACTGCGTTAGCATCAATATTGATTTAAAAAACAGTATGTGTGTACTTATGTACACGTATTAAAGCTTATACTTCTTTGGCGTAACAAGATAAAAATCTTTTCAAAAATTTTATCTTTCGCGTTATTCTACGTTTATAGAAAAAACGACACTAACAATAGAAAAAAGGTATTTAATACTTTGGAAGTTTTTAATACAAAGAAATACAAACAACAAATACAGAGAAACAAAATGTTGACTGTAGCTAACTTCAGGGTGTCGGTTTTTCGTGACGGTGTGCGCGCGGATCGTAAAAATGTAGTCATAATTTTTCCCTAACGCGCCAAAAGAAGTATAACTCGAAACAATATAATTACTGTGTAGTACTTTTTTTAAATGTTGAACCAATTATAGTCTGAATTATTAAAATTTATTAATTTGTACATTTCGATTATTAACATTAATCCATTGTCACTCGGAGCAATAACTATATACATTTTTATATAGTTCATTAATTAATCAAAAATTACATTTACAAAGGCCGCTAGTCTGACGCAAGCGCAATAAATCACAACCATGTCGAGGTCAACGGTGACGTAATCCCATAAGCTTTTTCTCTACCAAATAAATTTAATTTTAAGTCGCTCAACGAGGCTAAAGAATTTTTCAATTCAAAAAATACAATTTCATCAACGATCATTGTTATTTTGGCAAACAACGCATTTAAAACCGAAAGTCCCCGATGACTCCGCTTCCGTATTCACTTTTACAACCGTTTTACTAAGCTGTAAAAGGGATGACAAAAACTTTATCACCGTAAACGGCAAAATTGGAATTTTGTAATTGCATTTATAAAACCTATTAAGGGTTATCTGTGCCATGAAAAACAGAATTACAAGGGTTATTACTGTCAACTTTTAAAATACAACCATTAATAATGATTTATTTTAGAAGGTGATTACATATGGCAGTAGAGGAAAACTGGAAGATGGTATGGACAGGTTATGAAATGGAATACATATGTATAAAATGTGTGAATACTTAGATGATATTTCATAGAGTAGAGTGGAAGAGGATAACATGTTGTGCCGACCCTACTTAGGTGGGATAAGGGTAACAAATTGATGAATTATTAATAGAATACCGGTTCATCGAAGTATATAATTTACTATTTAGTACCTTATTTTTTCTTCTGAAAAAGAGGTCTCTTTTATTTCATAGCGAGTACTTATTCAAATTAATCATAGACTGTCTTCTTATTTAACGTTATCCATACTTACAACCTTTTTACAGACTGAATGTTTTATAACTTTATTTTTGGCAACCAATCTTTTAGATTATTACTGCCTTTGTCGAGTAGTTAATAGTATTACCAGTTCTTCTTATGTTTTATTTTTGATAACCAGTCTTCTAGTAGACTATTACTGCCATTGTCAAGTGAGTATCGATATTACAAGTTTCTTGATATAATTACAATAACAAACAACCAATACAAATAACAATACAATCAATGTTGGTCAACACTCTCGTCTTTATCGTATGTTTTCGGAATATAATGAGATAAATCAATTTGTTGATATATTTAGTTGTCCCTTGCGAGCATTTCAATTTAAACTAAATACTATGTTATTATAATTATATTTATAAGCATGGTAATTTTGTAAGTAAGCTGTTTTCACTGTTTTAGGACTCACACTCAGATTTGTATTTTATGTATGTTAGCTAATGTAAGGCAATTTATTGTTTGTGACGTCTGGTTTGTGGACCGAATAAAAAAAAAAAAAAACAAGATGGTGCCTATCTTGTTAGATCTTTCCATGAAGTTTTTGTGGCATTTCAGAATTCATGGTACGTGGTATTATTTTCCATTCTCTTCACTTATGCACAATAAACAAATTATATTACATAAAACACCACCAATTTTACACAATATAGAGTCAAGTAACACAAGATCATGAGAATAAAATATAAAATCCACTACATAGAACAGACCAAAATCCCGCCAAAAACCTAACTGAATTACCTCTATTAAACTTTATCATAATTGGATAACCTCTATGGAACAGCGTAATTATGTGTAGCATAGATAATATTCTGAAAAATTCATGTCCGTAAAATCTGGTTAAGTTTACGTTCACAGATATAACAATTTTATTTATATCTTTGTATATATGTACGCTACCCAGCTTTTGATTTGTCACGTCGAGGAGAAGAACGAGGTAGTCGGCGAAGTTCGGTTTTCGTATAGCGTTATCTGTGTCTATCACAATCTGCGTGTGATAGAGAACGTTTTACAAAACCAAAACAAGAGAATCTTACGTCTTACTCTTATCCTCGACTTACCAAATCGAATACCGAATAAATAGATAAATTACGTTTTTTACATAATCACATACAAATTATACATTTTGGTGCAATCACTGTAATTTGTCGAAAGTCATTATCATCTTCTCAGTATTATCCCACATAATTAGAGTCGGCAGCATGTTTTCCTTTTTCATCGTGTAAATTTTCACTTCTATACCTTTTTCGGTCTTCCTCTACTTCTATATCCACCCAACATCATTCTCAAAAATGTTGTAGGTACATAGTTTTCATCTCTCCTCACGACATGCCCATACCATGCTAACCCATGACTATTCTTCAACTTCTCTGTCGCTGGTGCTATGTAATTTATTTTAAAATTTGTCGGTGAATAATGTTATTTCTTATGTGTGGCGTAAATTTACGTTCATTTCGCCAGATATATAAATGTGAAGTGGTGATTCTATGAAATAAATATTATATATTACTAGCGGGCGCGGTGGACGTTATCGCGCCCTGATAATAATAAAAACCTTGACAATTAATATACTTAAACCTTCCTCATTAATCGATTTATCTACTGGTGAAAACCGCATGAAAAACCGTTTAGTCGTTTTTGATTTTATCGCAAACAGACAGGCAGACAGACGCGGCAGAGAACTTTGTTTTATAGTATTTAATGTTAGGTTATTTCTTAATTTATATTCTAGACACAATTAAAATCTGACATTAAACGACGGAGATGAAATCCAGAACCTTTTCACTCTGAATATTAATGGTTAAAATATTTAAATTTGTTTCAAACTATTCCCTGTCATAGTTATTCTCGCGTAGTATTAAAATATTCACTTTTTAAATAAAGCTATATCCAACGAATTATGTGTTTATAGTCCTTGTTCGTCTTTTTGGCCGCTCTCAATATAGCTGTAAATTCGGTCTTGCTTGTAATATAGTCAAAGGCTTTATACAAAACAAAGTTGAAATATTATTATAGGCGTCTAAAATTGGCATTTATTTATTCTTCAGTTGTCTGTAGGAAAAATTGTGACGAGGACTGCACGATTATATGTAAACAATAAATTAAAGCGAATAAATACAGTTATTAAAATATTCACTTTATAAATAAAGCTATATCCAACTAATTATATGTTTATAGTCCTTGTGCATCTTTTTTGACGCTCTCAATATAGCTGTAAGTTCGGTCTTGCTTGTAATATAGTCAAGAGCTTTATACAAAACAAAGTTTTAATATTATTATAGGCGTCTAAAATTGTCATTTATTTATTATTCAGTTGTCTGTAGGAAAAATTGTGGCGAGGACTGCACGATTATATGTAAACAATAAATTAAAGCGAATAAATATATCGTTTTTTTAATAGTAGGTAAAACAATTACCATCTTTGAGAGGAAATGCGGGAGATTAGCCAAGTATTCATCTATTTATAATGAAACAAGACCAAATATTTTTTACACCATGCAATTTATGTATATTAGTAGCACGTTATTATGTTTTCATTTGCTCGATAAATTAAATATCATAAGACCTAGGAACTTTTTAAAAGTAATAAAATTACCCAATTAAATGAAACAATAAAAAAAACATGACATGGCTAAATTACTTGTTAAATTAATTTTAAAAAAAGGTGTAAATCCGATTCAGTTTTCGAAGAGCGTCCAGACGAATATGAAATCTTTATATCGATTATAATCGATCATGTAGGTATATGTTTCATAGTTCGAGCAGAGTCGACATCGACGCATTTAACCTATTCTTCAAACGTCTTGCAGACTGCGTTTTCTCTTAAATACCTTCATCAAAGTAATCCCGGTTATGTAGTCAAAAGTAAATATTTATTTTGCTTAAAGTATCAAAGCTTCCTTTTCTTTATTAGTTCTTCATATCTCTACGTAGGTAAGAAAATTTCCTCTATTTACCTTTGTATGTGGCATAAAAAAACACGAGCCTGATTAAATAGATATGTCAAAGTTACTAGCACTAGATACACGCTATAACGCAGCCGGAATTGCTATCAAACGTCGATGCTGAGTCGCGATCGACGAAACGGTTCCTCCGGATATTAAAACTCAGCGGAGGTAAAGTCAATTTAACTCTGCCTATTTACTATGCCATGTAATATATATTCACTGCTTGCTTCTTCTGTATTATATTTAATATACTACCTTTGTACTCGATGATATTTGAATTATATAATAACTAGTAACATGAATTCTAAGATGTCACAACTACCTTAAAGGTTCTATAAATAGGACAGATAGTGTGGTACACTTGTAAATAAATAAAATGAAAATGATTATGGCTCAATGAAAGAAAATAATTCTCTATTGATTAAAATTGAACCATCATTGCTAGCAGTTTTCAGCGGCCATAGAAGGTATTGTGTCTTTAAACATTTTCAAAGTAGGATGCCTATTATAAAACAATTGAGTAATCCAATAGTCTAAACTACCTCAACAGTGCACCTCAAAGATAGCGAGCAAGCATATGTGGTTAATTTATTCATTAATTAAAGTGTAAGTTAAATAAATGTTTCGCTGGATTCCACTCTTAGTGTTAAAATAATTCCTACATTATCGTAACAACGATGCATACTTGAAATAGTTATGTTTAAACTTTAATTCTACTTAACTGCAGTCATGAAATTTTATACTCACTTGTCATTAAACAATATAATTTGAAGTACGTTTTCTTTATTATTAATACATATTATAAAATAAATTCCTCTACCACGTTTGTCTGTCTGTTTGCGTTAAACTCAAAAACTACTGAACGGATTTCTTTATGAGGAAGGTTTAGGTATAAATTGTCAAGGTTTTGTGTAAATTGGGTGAAATAAAACGAGAATCTTATCTTGATCTTTATATATTATATATCTTCTGTCCGTGTGTATGTGACTGAACTCCTCCTAAATTGTTGGACTTCGAGAATAGACTATATTCACAATTGGACCCGGTAGTTAGCGCTGTGATCTGATTATAGATTTTTTTTACTATCATACTATAATTTACAACGTCCGCCGGGCCCGCTAGTACACTTATATATGGGTACTTGAGTATATATACATCTAAAAATTCAACTGAAATGTTGCTAAAGAGATTCGTAATCGGGTGTAGAGCTACAACAAATCCCATACATAACTAAATTATAAATGCAGCGATCTAAGCGATAATTTGGGGTGTAAGGGGTGTCGAATAACATCGAAGACTTGAGACATCCAAGCCAACCTCACCTGCACGTGGTGCACCCTGCTGAATAACGAACGAGGTAATGGCGAAAGCGGGGTTGTTAGGGTTTTACAGCCTGAGTGGGTCGAAACCACCATGTATATGGCGGAAAAGCCAGTCATAGTGATTTGCTTCTGCGGGTCGCGTTTCGGGATCAGCCTGTGCATATCCAGCGGCGACCGGCGATGGATAGTGTATCACTCGGTGGTCGCCATTGTTTTTGGATTGTACTGTGCTTACCGTCAGGCAAAGTGCAGTTATTTTGCCGTGTTACAATAAAAAAAATGCCTTAGTTGATAGCGTATTCGGACACAGCGTCAATGGACTTAGGTTGGAATTCTAGCAACTGAGGCGGAGCTTCTGAGGAAGAAAGCATCGTAATGAAACCATAGGCAATGCTAGCTACCACTCTCAAATTGAAAGTCTGTCGCCAAGCATCGTTTGGTATGCTCAGCTGAATTTGACAGCCAATCTCCTCTAGTGTGATTACCAACTTAGACCGCGTTGTCGTTGAACATAAGATGATGGTGTTGTGGTTTAACTTCTTAATTTAAAAAAAATGCAAACAAAAACATACATGAATATAATATGCATTCTAAATTGAAAATATGTGAAAATCCTGTATAAGCGAAAATAAAAAATAAAACATGACGTTATAAAAGCATCGTAACTTTACTGTGGGATCTATCGAAACCGATGGCACGATCCGCCACCAATGTAAATATTTGTTTGGTAACGTTTGTCAAACAATTCGAGGTTCAGATTAAATATTTGACCCAATTTTCTTGACACGTTAACATTTTCTTTGTTAACATGTAGGTGGTAGGTTGAAATACATCGCAATTTTAGAAGCAAACTGTACATGTCCACTCGAATTTTCGATAGTATCCGACTAACTTCTACTACTATGTATATAAATTAGGGCGTTTCAAATAAAAAAAAAATATTTTCTCGGAACCACGCTCAAAAGTTTCGTTTTAATGCCAAAATAGGCCTCTGAAAATATGAGCCCTTAATATTAATATTTAGGTTGTTCCGCATCGCACTTTTTGATTTCCCATAAAAATAACACAGGAAAAAAGTTTTTTTTCTTTTGATTTATATAACTAATTACTTAATTTTGAATACTTAAATTTTGAGTTTTTCATTATATACTAGCGGACCCGGCGGACGTTATCCCGACCTGATAATTTAAAAAATCGTTGATAAATTATATACTTGAAACTTCCTCATGAATCATTCTATCTACTGATGAAAGTTGCATGAAAATCCGTTCAGTAGTTTTTGAGTTTATCGTGAACAGACAGACAAACGTGGCAGAGGACTTTGTTTTATAATATGCAGTGATATATGTATAATACATATCGGGGGAGCTACTATTGACCTGCGATACCGTGCTATTGACTATATTGGAGGTTTTACTAATGACCTCATACGCCATTGGTTGGAGTTATCGGCTGTTTATGTACCTTAATGTCTTAATAGGCGACCGATGCTGGGCCTACTCGCTCGGACAATTGGGCTAGTCACACCTACGGATAATTAGTCATAATTATATTCAGTGTTGTGGTTCTGTATCGGTTAACATTTTATTCGATTGTTCTTGGTGAATTGATCGATCAAATGATAACCATGACGTCACTATGGATGACGTCATCCTGCTACATGAACGCCATTTTATCGCTGCCCCAACATATACAAGACGGTTTTATACTGTACTTAACATCCCTTTTTTTGTAGTTTAACTAGCCATACCACGCGGTTTCCCTTGCGTTTATTTGTTCCCGCTCTCAGGAACTCTTTTGGCTAGCTACGACACTCAAGCTGAAAATCTGTCACCAAATTGGGGTGTTTCTATAAAGTATTTGAAAAAAAATACAAAATCTTATATTGTAATATACGATTTTGACTTCATAATTTAATATACAAAACAACAATAATATTATGTTAAATAGGATCAACTATATACAATAGTGTCAATACAGTCTGGAACTAAAGTAACCGTTTGTCTCAAAATTCCATACAATATAATTGACCGGAAACAGTAACTTTAACAGAGATCCTTCCTTAATGCCAAGAGTCAGGCCCGTGCATCGACCGAGAAAGACCGTATTGTGTTTCTATTAGACGCCCATCGCTATTTACGAACGGATTTTAGAGTCAAAGAATTTTGTATGAAGACCTGCATTTATCTCGATTTATACGAGCTTATTTAGAATATTATAGTTTATTACTATTTTGTTTTAAATTTGTTTATTTATAACTATTAGTTTCAAATCGCTCTTCTTGTTATAGGCATATTAATAAATGATTTTACTATATATTCTTACTGTAAAAGCGTAACCAGATTGATTGACTATTTATTTATTTTGCAATATGTACGGCAATAACGGCTATATATCGGTATTGGATTAAATTGTTACAACAACTGTTTTTATAAACTTTTATCAATTATTTTGCTATTGGGTAATTTATAAGAATGATACGGTTATGAAATACATACTCGTGTTTCATATCGTCACTTTTAGTGTGAGGAATATGAATTCCCATCTCATTCACATCTATTTGTTGTTGCATAGCGCTTTGTTATTCGCACTATGATGTCTGTAATAACTGACGAAGGATAATCGACAACGAAAAAATAATATTTTCTATGATCTATCAAAGTACATATTGTTGAAGAAATAAAGAAACACAACAGAAGCAAAATATAAATTTGTTATATATTTTTTTATGTATAAATAAATTTGCATTTTTTTACTAATCTTACGTTTTTTATACAATGTTTGAACAATGGTCCGGACAAACACATCATACTGGATCTCGATTATACAAATATTTGATGTTTCTTATTTGATTTTATTGCAATCTACTGAAAGTAGGTAAATCAAAACCAGTACATATAGACACATTTTCCTATAAATTAACTAATAAACCGATCGTCCTCAAGTTTTGCATACACGTTGTCACTTATGCACAAAATGACAGAGGGTTCCAATTATGGAGCAAAAAGTACCGTTCCCAAGGTTAAATCTATAATGACGGAAACCAACCTGGTAGCAAAAGCTAGTTTATACTATATAACAATTATAAAGCTGAAAGGCTTGTTTGTTCGATTGACTGCGATATTCTCGGGAACTGATCCGATTTGGGAAATTTCAGTGTTAGATTGCTCATTTATTGAGGAAGGCTATGTATCATCACACTAATGCGAATAGGAGCGTAGCACCAGTGGAGAGTATTTCAAAATCGGGTTTTTTTAGCGATATCCCAAAGTTAGCATTCCGCGCGGACGAAGTCGCGGGCTGAAGCTAGTATTTTGTAAACTTATAATATTTTAGTCTACGGCTTTAATAGTGTAAAATGGTTCGCAGTCGAAAATTAAGTTACGCCATAAATCAAAAATAGGATCCTAAGTTCGAACAAGTTTCACATAAATTAGTCTAACAGCCTTTCACCAAATTAGGTACAGAATCCGATGGACAGCGTGTATGAAATATCTTATACAGAGGTTTGTGTTTAATGCCTACAAAGCACTCGCGAAGCTCTCACGTTAAACAGATAGCGCGTGGGTGCAAATAATTGTCTGATTTGGGAGAATAAGGTGGATTTTATTGCGTATTGGTTTATTCCCTTTTTCTTCGTATGTTCGGAAATGATAAAAGAGGATTCTGCCTGCGTTGTCGATGTTCTTTCAATTTCGTATTATAATATCTATTGTATTCGAGTGGTGATGTATCGTGTCTTCGTATTTATTTCGATACTGTTTGTTAAGCGTTCGTTATATTTGTAATCTTGTTTTTATTATTTATTTGGTAACCAATCTTCTAAGAGATTATAACTGCCATTGTCGAAGAGGTAACAAGTTTCTTGTGATCATTTCAATGTTTTAACAAGATTTTTTTTTATATTAGCACGGCAAAATGATTGCACTGTGCCTGATTGTAAGCACAGCACAATCCAAAAACAATGGCGACCACCGAGTGACACACTGTCCATCGCCGGTCGCCGCTGTCATGCCGGCCTGCGAAAAGCTGGATATGCACAGGCTGATCCCGAAACGCGACTCGCAGAAGCGAATCACTATGACGGGCTTTTTCGCCATATACATGGTGGTTGCGACCCAGTCAGGCTGTAAAACACTACCACCCCGCTATCGCCATTGCCTCGTTCGTTATTCAGCAGGGTGCACCACGTGCAGGTGAGGTTGGTTTGGGTGTCTCAAGTCTTAGATGTTATTTGACACCCCTTACACCCCGGCTCAGTTGTTAGAACTTTCCATAGAGTTTTTGTGGCAAGTCAGAAACCGTGGTATTATTTCCCACCCACTTGTGCACAATAACCAAACTATATTACGTAAAACACCACCAATATAACAAAATACAGAGACAAATAACAAAGGAATATGAATAAAATATAAAATCCACTACATGACATTCCAAGATCCTGGAAACAACTCCCGTAATATTGTCTTATTATAAAACATTACTTTCAAAGTTCGATCGTGTTTAATATTCTATATGTAAAAATCAACGTTGTTTGTGACGTATTAATCTAAAACCTTTGCACTTCACAGTCCGAGCTTACTTTCTATTAAAAGCGGCAGCGTGTTACACATTTACTGAATTCAATGTTGTTATTAATAACCTCATAACAAAGGTTAAAAAAAGAGAAAAGAAAGCCATAAGAGTTTGCTTACACTATTTCAAATAAATTGCATGGACTAAATCAAAGCCATCTCTTTAATAAAAAGGGTCAGTTTAAATGTTTCCATTTTATTACTTTGAATGTTAGTTAGTTAGGTATAACGCAGAAGCGTTTTCCAACTTTGTTTGTGTTTGTACCAGAGGGACTTGTCGTTCTGGAAATTGTATACGGTTTATACGTGACTGCACTATTTGCTTGTGTATAGACAAACCAAAGAAATTGACTATTATGCATATACAAGTATTCGATTTATGAAGTTATACTGCTTTTAGCGCGTTAGGGAAAAATGATGAGAGTAAATTTTTACGATGTGCGCGCACACCGTATCGAAAAACCGACACCCTGAAGTTAGCTATAGACAATATTTTGTTTCTTTGTATTTGTTCTTTTTATTTCTTTGCATTAAAACTTTCAATTTATTAAATACCTTTTTTCTATTGTTAGTGTCGTATTCTACAAACGTAAAATAAGGCGAAAGGTAAAATTTTTGAAAAGATTTTTATCTTGTTACGCCAAAGAATTATAATTTATAACGCGTGTACATAAAGTACACACACACTTTTTTTACAATGGCAGTGGAATATAAAACGTAGTTGCTGATGATTGTATCTACATATTTGCGCGGTTCACAAGAATGTAAAATCATTATGATGTAAACTAATTTGAAATTGAAATACGTCAAATCAAGTGATAACAACGTATTTTTGAATATCAAAAGTCATTATTTGTGCACAGTTTGTATATTTTTCATGATGTGATTCTCCAAAAATTTACAAATCTAGTGTAATTGAGTTATATCGAAATGCAGATGTTGAATGTCTAAACAAAAGTTTTTTTTTATATCATAGGAGGCAAACGAACACGTGGGTTACCTGATGTTAAGTGATCACCACCGCCCATAGACACCAGCAACACCAGGAGAGTAGCAATTGCGTTGCCAGCCTGTGTTTGAGGGAGTTTGGAAGAGGAGTGGGAGGGGGAAGGGGAGACGGGCCTCCGGCGCTCTCACTCACCGAACGAAACGCAACAATGCAAGCACTGTTACTTCACGTCGGTTTTCTATGAGAGGGTGGTACTACCCCGGTCGAGCCGACCCATTCATGCTGAAACCAGTAATAGATTCAGCGTGGCTCTGCCACCTACAGTTTCAACATACTTCCAACTTAGAAACATATTCGGATAAGAATAATGAGAGGATCGCATACTTACTCAAAAAGTATGTCGCGTATAACAACTTATCATTGTTCTAAACAGAAAAACATCGTCTGTGTCATGGCGAGTGTCCGGAAGAGCTATTAAATGTAATCCCTTCCTCTCCTTTCCACCGAGCTGCACTTCGGTGCCACAGTTTCACGGTAAATTCTATCTGGGCACGAAATAAAAATTATCGCGACGTCTTACCTATGCCGTACGGTGAAGTTGTGGACACCTTCTCGACCAATTTGTTACTTCCTCCCTATAACAAAGTATCCGTAAGCTTAACGTAAAGAGATATGCAGGCCGGCATGATAACGGCGACTGGCGATGGATAGTTTGTCTGCCGAAGGTCGCCCTTGTTTTTGGATTGTACTGTGTTTACCATCAAGGTTTGTGTAGTCACTCTACCATGCTACAATAAAAAAAAAAACAAAGTCACATCAATTTAGGAAGATTTATATATTTTTCTAGGTAAGACTATATGCATATAACATAGGATGAATGTAATACAAATTTTAAAACGGCTTTGGATTCATTTAAAATTAAATAAAAACAAGAACTTTATGACTGCGATACTTTGTCTAGACAGACATGTTTTGAGGAATATACATATAGCTTAATTTCTATTTATGGTATTGTCATATTGATGTATCATGTTCGTGGGTACATAATTAACGTAAAACTGTCCATTTATTTTTCTTTACGGACTCCCCATGTTATTTCACATATAAAAAGAAAAGATTTTTGTTTCGATTGCTGTATAACTGTAAGTGGTAGAGCTACGCTGAAGCTATTACTGGCTTCAGCAGCAATGGGTCGGCTAGCCTGGGGTAGTACCACCCTCTCACAGAAACACCGACGTGACGTAACAATGCTTTTGTATTGTTGCGTTTCGTTCGGTCAGTGAGATCGCCGGAGGCCCACCTCCTCTACGCACTCCCCCCAAACAGACTGGCAACGCCCTCGCGACTCTTCTGGTGTTGTTAGTATCTATGGGCGGCGGTGATCACTTAATATCAGGTGGCGCACCTGTTTGTTTGCATTCTATAATATATACAGACATGTTACTTTTTGGTAACCACACGTTCTAAGGAATACTCTATAGGACTTTATCCGGTCGTTATATAACAACGTTCCGAGAGATTTTATATTTTACTGCTGCAACCGTTACGTCATAAAGCTCGGAGCGTTATCAACACAGAATTCTTGGGAGGATAAACTAAGTTCGTACATGTTAAACTATGCATGTCGGGAATAGTTTAAATAGCTTAAGTGCCTGTAAATTAACTTCACTGAAGGCATCATATTCCTGTTTAGCCTTAATTAACTCGTTAAGGTGCTATTACAATAAACTGTCGTTCACTTTATATCCACTTTTGTTAACGTATTTAGTAATTACGTATATGTTTTTTTAATTATATATCGTTTTATTTCAGTTATCAAAAATGACGATTTTTGAGTTCGAAAGTATATAGTGCCGTGTGTGCTCATTATATATTAATGGATGGTGTATTTATAATTGACAAGCGGGCCCGGCGGACGTTGTCCCTCCTTAATGATAAAAAAATCTTGACAAATGACTTACTTAGACCATCCCCAAGAATTACTTTATATACTGGTGAAAATCCGTTTACTAATTTTTGAGTTTTTCGCGAACAGACACAAAGACGTGTCAGAGGGCTTTGTTCTGTCATATGTAGTGATTCTATAGAGAATTTTTAAATGAAAGTAATACATATACAAATGTATACATTTCTAGTATTTCTGTAAATATATATTTAGCGTACTTAGGTCCATAGTTCATACTGAGGTGATTGTCAAATCAAGTCATTTGTGCACTTTGGTGATGACTTTTAATGCGAGTTTGTGTCAAGGTTGTCAAAGATATTATAAACTAACAATGTGCATTACACCCAGGTTTATTAGTATTATCATCATTACATAGTATAAAACAAAGTGCCTTACAGTGTCTGTCTGTCTGTTCGCGATAAACTTGAAAACTACCGAACGGATTTTCATGCGGTTTTCACCGGTGAATAGAGTGATTGATGAGGCACGTTTTAGTATATAATTTATCAAGGATTTTTTCATAATCAGGGCGGGTCAACGTCTGTCGAGCCCGCTACTATACACATAAAATGTACCATATTTAAATAGTAGTATTAAAATAAATATTATCCGTCTCTGTTACGACTAACACATGCATTATTTATGTACGAGTTAACAAGTGATTGAATGTCGTATATAAAACCCTCTTAGTAGAATGAAACGCGTGAAATTATTCGCAACGCGACTGTGTTAACCCTCTGCCTGATATTAGAATTTTTAATAAGCTCTTTTCTTTCACCAGGTGGCGTGGGCGGCTCGGGAGTATCCGTTTCAACTCAGGTATGTGAGAAACCTCGATACTCTTTTGTATAGTATATTTATTATATTGGTTCGGTAAAAGCAGTTAAAATTGCCTCTGCAATAAGTATAGTAGTATAAAGAATATGATCAAGTAGAGAGAGAGACTACATATAAAACGATAACGACAATGACGATAGCGGGGTGGTAGGGCTTTACAGCCTGACTGGGTCGCAACCACCATGTATATGGCGAAAAAGTCCGACATAGTGATTCGCTTCTGTGGGTCGCGTTTCGGGATCAGCCTGTGCATATCCGGCTTTTCGCTGGTCGGTATGACAGCGGCGACCGGCGATAGATAGTTTCTCTCTCGATGGTTGCCATTGTTTTTCGATTGTACTGTGCTTACCATCAGGCACAGTGCAGTCATTTTGCCGAGTTACTATAAAAAATATATATATAATATCCTACTTATATACAAGTAATGTTATGAATAAATAAATTAAGTAAATTTGATATATATTATCTCTTATATAAAATCATCAGTTATCGTATAAAACTAGTCTTAATTTTAGTTTTAAAATACGCACTTACAATGAATAACTTAATAGAATTTCATTGATAATATTAATTACTCAAAACATACCTAAAAAAGTGTCATTTTAAGGTTAATAAGTGAACACAACTGAACGAGACCTTTCTTTCGATAGTATAACTGTTTATTAAATTATTTCATTTTTTCATTTCATTTCATTCATTTCAATTCTTGCTTAAAAAAGTTTGATCACAAAAGAGTGTCTTTCCCCTGTTTATAGATGGACCTTATTTAAATTTGAATATTGTCTAACGTTTGTCTAAGTTGACAGTCCTTATTCTATTGTTGTAATTTATTGTATTTCTATTTGCCGGCAAAATACGTTTCGTGGTAAATTATGAATAGCGTGAGTATAATTAATTTGGAAGAAGTACATTCACATGTAAATTATAACCTACTACTATAAGACATTTGAGAGCGCTTGAGTAATAAAGTGTTTTAAACATACGTTGAACAATGTTTAAAATTTTAGACACTGTTTAGTAAAACTCGTGTTAAACGCGTGTTCATTTTTGTTTATGTAATAACACCGATAGTCTTTATCTTAAATATCTTTACGTTTGGAGGCGTATTAAGGTACAAAAACGATGGATTCTATTCGGACAATCATTCATGCGGTGTGAAATCTTAAAGTACTACAGGCCAAAACAGTAAACCTTTGTTTAGGGATACAAATTACACAACTTAAAGTTATTCGCATAAAGAGGCGAAAAGCCCGATGAAGCTGTAAAGGACCGTCAGACCAACAGCGGATATTCAGGTCGAAAAGAAAAGTTCAGTACTTTATTATCTCTGTTTGCCAACCGATTTCCTTTGTTTCTTATTTGGTTGCTACTGATGAGCCTTGTCAATAAAATATGTTAAAGATATAATATGAATAAGTGTCATCAATAAAAAACATTTGGAAACAATTTTTTTCTTTACTATAAACGATTCGAAGGTATTATTTATATTCATCATATGGCATGATCCTTACGTCTAGTAATCCACCATGTTTGTTAATGAAAAATTAATGGATTATGGTCGAATATCAGCCATTGGGCGACTATTAGACTATTCAATACATTAAATAATTATGTTAAGCACTAAACTATCACAAATGCATGACCCTATTCGGTTAAATACAATGGACGCATTATCTAGTCTCTACGTAATTGAGAACTTCTCAATTTCCATATGTGCCCGCCATGCATCAGATGTCAATATTTCAGTTCAGGATAATACCAGTTGTGCGATACATTAAAATCGCCCATTTGAATTTTATCTTTAGCCAATTAATACTCTTGGAATGATTACAAATATTTTTCGTATGCCATTATTTATCTTTATTTCCAATTTCCAATGTTTTATTGTTATAATATAGCAGTTAATGTAACATAACGAATATAAATCTTGATTTATAAAGGCATTTGCTTCTTTATTAAACTCATTTTTTGTTTTATTTACTGTAGAATTGGAAACCTAAATGTGAATATTATTTTTATTTACCGAAACAATTAGTAGCTGTTAGTAGTAATAGGGGCTGATGTTATTTGCGTGCGTAGGAATTGTACCTCTTACTTAATTACTTGCACGTGTTCCCCGGATAGTGCTAAAAAATAAGAAATTTTGGTCGTTACACTGTTCCGCGTAATTTGAACCACGCAACGATAAATAAAGTAATCAATCAACAATAATAAATGATCCGATTTAGCCCAGCAATAAAATAAATATACCAAATCATTTCAATAAATACAATATACCTAATTCTACGTGTATTACAAATCGAGAACAATGGAGATCCAATCGTTGTCCTAAAGATGTGGTTACCACATGCATTAGCGCACGAAGTGTTCAAATTTAGTCCTCAGGATTGGTATCGTATTACTGAGTGGACTCAATTAGGTCTGCGGTGCTATTTGAGATCGACTATGAATAGCTATATACTATATAGAAGACCGCTAATCTAAATTCTAGGTTGACGGACTCCTTAAATATCTGAGAACGATAAACTTCAACACCATGTTACCGATCATCATTGAAATTGACATATCTTAATATTTATTTTTGAAGTTATACTTCTCTTGGCGCGTTAGGGAAAAATGAAGAAAGTAAATTTTTACGATGCGCGCGCACACCGTCACGAAAAACCGATACCCTGAAGTTAGCTATAGTCAATATTTTGTTTCTTTGTATTTGTTGTTTTTATTTCTTTGTATTAAAACTTTCAATGTATTAAATACCTTTTTTCTATTGTTAGTGTCGTTTTTTCTACAAACCTATTATAGAATAAGGCGAATGATAAAATTTTTGAATAAATTTTTACCTTGTTACGCCAAAGAAGTATAATTTCTAACGCGTGTACATAAGTACACACACACTTTCATAAATAGCAGTAGCTCTTTTTCAAAGCCCATCTGGCTAGTTATAATTAAACATCTGTTGAACATCTGTTGTCAAATAACTATGAGTGGATTTCGGCAGCTGCACTCGAGAGCCAATCTCGCTTCTAGGCTTAGCGTGTTTACCATCTTGGGCCACATCATCAGACTGTGGTCAATTACTAAACCTATACGCTGTTATTACAAAAAAGATAAATACGTATTGAACCCTGGCTTTAGAAAGGTCTCATATTAAATGCACCGCGGTCGCTGAATGTTCGCCATCTTGCTCTTTTGTCTCCCTTTGGTTAGTTAGATTAGACTTGTGAAAAAGGATAACGCGAACTTGCCTCGGACGAGCGCGGTACATTTATTACGAATCTTTTTTTAACCAAGTATTTAATACGTATTTAACATTTTTGTAATAACATGGTTAAAGTATTAAAAAAAATTAAAGAATATTTTTATTCTATACTTTTTACTATAACTCGCAACTAGGTGGTGCTAGGATGTATTTTAATATCATTAAGCTTTATATTTTTATTTAATTCTTACGAAGTCGTGGGTGGTTACTACTAGATTATAATTTTATTTATTTTATTTATTTATACATATACAATACATATACAATTTTACAGAGTTATATATATATATAATTTTACAAAGAAATGTTATAATGGTAATTATAACTATATTACTATTATTATAACTATATTACTATTATTATATTATATTAGCTAGCCGAATTACTAGCAAAATTATAATTACATGAGCATTAGTGACTGCTGTAGTTAATAACTGTGTTACAGCCACCAACACTCACCGCCGGACAACACTAAGCTTTTTGTTTGAAAAAGTTAACACATAAATCGTAATATGCAACAATGTAAAAATAGCTTATCTTATCTTAATTAAAGATTCTATGAAACATTTTCATGTAGAAAATAAATATATATGATTTGATTATATATTCTTTCAAGTAAATTATTAATAATGTTAGTTTTATTGTGTGATTCCTTTGTTTTGATTATTAATTATTGAATTCCAAATTTTTTTTTTTAATATGTCACATTTTTTTGCCTGCAATGTATATCATGTCCTTTTCTGTACCTGTAAAAGCGTAACAAATAAACAAACATACTTTCGCATTCATATGAGTTAGGATTCTCATGATATTTTTAGATTGACGCATTGAAACAAAACGAGATAAACTACCTTTATTTAGTATACAAAAGACGTATATAAACTTCTGCTCTATATTTCTCGTGTAACTCATTTCCTCAGAAAATGGATAAACATCCGGTGAAAATCGTTTAAAAGTATATAAAGGCTTTTTTTTTTTGAACTGACTACTGTATTGACCAAGCAAGGTCTTAACAGTTTCAACGGACTACTAAGGCGAGCGCTTAAGGCACTCAGGCGATTTTATTTTGACAACTAGCTCAAGGGTGCACGGCACACATAGGCTATGGCTGTTGCGTGATACATGCAATTCGCGACCATTTTTTTTAACGTGGGGAAATCCCTTATGGATACGCCACCCTCCTGGGAGGGAGGGTGGCTTATGGCCGACTCACACAGACTAAAATCCCACGGTGTACCGACAGACCGTTATTGTGGGGGCGGCAAGGGATCGAACAAGCTAATCAATCTTGTAGATGATTGCTAATGAACCTTGGTGATCGCCGGGCTCCTACCTATACAGGGGCAGACCGGGTACACACCGGCTGCCCCCCCCCCCCTCGTCCGCCGGACCTGTGCAGGGCGGACCTGTGCAGTGAGGAGGTGAGTCCCCCGGCACCTTCCCCTTAGGTTCGGCTACGGTGGCGGGAAGAGTTGGCGCCGCCTCCTCCCGCCTGTCCTTCGTTGATGGAGACGGCCACTTTGAGGGTCTACCTCTCGGGCCCTCTCCGCCGCCTCCTTCTGCGAGATGACCTCCTGGCAGAAGGAGGCCATCGCTCGCCACGCCTGTTCGCTCCTACCGCCGCCGCCAGAATGCGGCGCTGCTCTCCCCACGCAGCACACTCAGACAGAGTAATTCGCGACCTGTCTGAGCTAACCTAAGCTAAGCTAACTATTCATATATATATATGAGTTGTTGAAACATATATGTGTACCAAGCATACATACCTCAACAACCCATATATATATTTCGTATCGGATAATAAACTATTTCAGTTTGATAAGGGAAAAAAAAAAAACCCTTCCACTTGCATGTGTAAGCGTGTATGCGTGCACGTGTGTGGAGGTGATATGTGTGATGTTGTCGCAGTGCTGTAAGATTTTGTGTCACTGAATCGCGCGACCCGTATATAAAGGTTTTTTGGTACTTCCTACGGTATAGTAATCGAGCTGTGGAATTATGGTTATACTAGTTTTTGCTAGCGGCTTGGACCGCATTAATATAGATTTAACTTATCCCTTGGGAACAATACATTTTTGGTACTCACTGGTATGCTACAAAGGGTACTTTATGTCCTTGCGTTATGCCCTTGACAAAGTGTCTATACAATTTCATAATTATCAGGCAACTAATTTAAGCGCGAAAGTATGATAAACAAACTAACTTTCGGATTAGTTTAATAATGTAACCCTGAGTTAAAATAATAAATTCGATTTGATAGTTGTACAAATTGGCAACGCAGCTATCTTGTCTATATATTAATACGTGAAGCGAAAACTTTGTACCCCTTTTTAATAGTCCGGTGAAGCTGTTAAGACCTTGCTTGGTCAATAGCGTAGACAGTTCGAAAAAAAAAAACCTTTTTAATTGCGCGAACAGATGAATGTGAAATTTGACATAGTTAAAGTTTATATGGAGGAGAAGTGCATGTCGGCGCGACCACCCCATCATAATATAGTCATAAACCTCCCATAATAATAATTCCAAAACATTTCAATATAAAACAATTAATTCAGACTATCACCCCCTCATAATAATATTGTAACTCAACACCAAATAATAATCAATTCAGACTATTTGGTACAGTAGATAACCAATTAATTAGTTAGAAACCAAATAATAATCAATTCTGACTATTTGGTACAGTAGATAACCAATTAATTAGTTACAAATAATAAATAATTCGTTTACACAAATTAATTATTCAGTGTCTAGGTTAAGCGACTCGCACGGTACGTGTGTACCGTTCGACGCCAGAGCCAAGACTGACTTAACAGCGGTCGCTCCGCTCCTTTTATACCAAAACAAGTCGAGTAGTAGGGAGAGAGGCGTGACCGATCACGCGATGAATGTGGGTAGGCGCCGATATGCACATAGCTATTTTGTTTATATAAAATGCATTAAAAACACATTAAATTAACTAAAACATATATCACTCACACTACTGCTTGAATGACACACAACATACACACACATGTAAATGAAAAAGACGTTCATTTGACTCTTACGTTCCATACTTCCACTGAAATAATTATTATTCTCTTTGGTCCTATTGAATGTAAAAAAAAAATTATTATTAAATTTCCACCACTAGGCGATCATTAATATGTGTCTGTAATATGTGAACGGATTTGAATATATTCCTATAATATATATAATAAAAAATAATGTAAAAGGAAATGCCTTTTATCTTTTGATTATGTTGAGTAATAGTGCACGTAAAACATAAAATTTTATTTTTTAGCTCAAATTTTAATACACATGAGACTTATATATAAGTCACTAAATGTATAAAGAATTGATACGTAATAATAAATTTAGGAAGTTAAGTATACATACTAATGAGCTACACCAGAAAATGCCATCACAGTACCTGGCTTTTGATTTGGCACTTTGGGCAGAAGACAGAGATAATCAGCTAAGTACCGTTTCGTATAGCGTTATCTTTGTCTATCGCAGTCGTTGTGCTGTGCGATAGAGAGGCCTCTATATAAATTGGAAACAAGCTGATAATAGCCAGATGTCTCACTCTTCTTCGAGCAACAACTAGTGCTATGATTCCATCATGATGCATTTGACCACAGAAAGATCTAATTTATTTTAAAATTTGAACAACACGAGCGAACATTATGGCACGGTTCAGAGTATATGGAACAAAGATGAATTAGTTTTCTCAGGGAATCGACTATTACTGAGAAGAACTGAAGTGTGCCTTGCTTATATAAGCTAAGTACCATGCCCCGTGCTTTCACAGACTGGCTAAGCCACGAGATGGCCCCGGGATTATGCAAGAAAGCATACCCCAAATAAGAAGACACCCCGTTCAAACGGGGGGCGAGTGAAGCCACCGCCAGGGGGTCACCCTGAAGCAGTCTCCTCCCGCATGCCCCTCACGGCGCAAGCGTGATGAAATTAGCAGCCGTGCTTTCAGTGAATGTACGAAATAAGTTTAAAACCCGCGAAGCACAATTTAAAGTGAATAAAATAGGTAAATAATAATTAAAGTGTATACCTAGTTATTTATAAATATATAGTAATTATTACATACAGAAATTAACGATATTCTCAGTTTCAAGTAACAATTTAAATGAAAGATAACCCTTCAAATTTATTAAAACACCTCACTGCGATTATTATTTCGAGTAAATGAATGAACGTCTAAAAGCTTTCGACTTGAACAATCTTTTATTTGACGACGGTCTAACTGTTAAGAAGTCGCGTTTATGTCACAATAAAATAAATTGAAGGTGCTTTTTATGACAAACAGTTTAATGTAATAAACATGTAAATGTTACGTCCTCAATAAAAAATATATTTAAGGTATCTAGTACTTCTAGCTAAAATCTGATGTTAGGTGAAAAATATTGTCTACATTTGTTAATTATAGAAGAATATAATTTTGTGTATGACGGAATTTAGAGTTGTTTTTTTTTTTTAACTTATAGGATGATTTATGCTTTCGAAAGTAAAGAGTACCTACTCTACAATGACAGTGTATAATTTTGAAATTTCTGACAGAAAATTTTAAATTGGAAACAGATTTTTTTTTTAATTGTAGCACGCCAAAATGACTGCACTACGCCTGATGGTAAGCATAGTACAATCTAAAAACAATGGCACACGAGTGACAAACACATCGTCGGTCGCCGCTGTCATGCCGGCCTGCGAAAAGCTGGATATGCACAGGCTGATCCCGAAACGCGACCCGCAGAAGCAAATCACTATTACGGGCTTTTTCGCCATATACATGGTGGTTGCGACCCAGTCAGGCTGTAAAACCCTACCACCCCGCTTTCGCCATTGCCTCGTTCGTTATTCAGCAGGGTGCACCACGTGCAGGTGAGGTTAGCTTGGGTGTCTCAAGTCTTATGATGTTATTCGACACCCCTTACACCCTTATCTCTTACATTATCTTTAACAGTTCATTGCTTGTAATTATAATAAAATTAAAACAAAATCCGTACATAAGACAATTTCAAAGAACAATAATTACGAAATTAGATTTTGTCTTTTACTATAAATGTAGGTTTCTAGTTATTCTTTTTGGTTTTTGATCACAGCTCAGCCTTGCAGCTTCATTCTTGTTAATTTTTAATACTTAAAAAAAACTTAATTAAGCTAAATGAAATTCAGCAAAAAACACAACTATTAAGTAGGAAGACAACCACACCCCTGAACCACGCGACATGGTATTTCACTGAAATAAGTATTCACAGTTCGTTCTTTTCCGGTAATCCTCGTTTCTCGTCGGTCAGTCAACTTATTCTTGGCTCTGGTCACCTTGTGCTGCACTACATTGCTCATTTGCACTATCACTTCAGTGTCACCGTACGTCGCGTACTTTCTGACCTACTCAGTTTATTTATTCTAACCTGTAATTTGGATGGTAATAACGGCGTTCACATTGTAACTTAGCTCAGTAAATAAAGTATAAAATGCAAAAAGTTTTTCTAAATCTCACTGGTAGTTCCAGAGATTAACGTGCCTAAACAAACAAAGAACAATCTTACAAGCTTTGTAATATATATTAGAACAGATTATCTTTATATGGTTCGAAGAAAATTAAGCATTTTGTGTTACAAAAGTTACTATATTATCTCCGATTAAATGTTTGATTTTTTATCACAAACTTCGAAACCTAAAGAGTTATTACTCAGTAGTTATATTATAATTACAAATTATATACGTTTGAAAGCATTAAAAAAATACTATTGCACATATTTTTTTGCCCGTATAATAAGGTATTACAGTTTATTTTCAACACAATAGTTAATTAAAGCAGCTAATAACTTGTACCACAACTTAAGGGCAGACACCTGGAGTTTCAGAATAAAGGGTTTCTACGAGTCTTCACGATTTAGACGGAATTTCATTACGGGAAGATCGTGTTTTAAATTAGTTTTGCTAATGGCAAGATAAAGAAAATGTTTCTAAAAACCGAGATAATGAGTATCTGAGTTTTCATTAATGTATTTTGTTTGTGGCTTATTTCATTAAAGTCTTAGTAACTGCTTACTTACGTATAAGATTATAAATTTTTAATTTATTAATAAATATCATACTACATATATACTACATACTACTATATATACATAATATATATTTTGATGGTGGTAGAGCCACGCTGAAACTATTACTGATTTAAGCATGAATGGGTTCGCTCGTCCGGGGTAGTACCACCCTCTCATAGAAAACTAACGTGAAGTAACAGTGCTTGCCCGGAGGCCCATCTCCCCTACCCTCTCCTCTCCCTCCCCTAACCCTTCCCCCCAAAGGATGGCAACGCACTTGCAACTCCTCTGGTGTTGTTAGTGTCCATGGACGGTAGTGATCACTTAACATCAGGTGACCCATCTGTTCGTTTGCCACCTATAAGATAAAAAAAAAACTAGTAAAAAGATTTGTTGGCCAACTTAATTTAGTAGGTTTAGTTGAGAATACTGTGTCTTTGTGTACTAACTGCACTTAATAAATTACAAAGCGGTCCCCACTATAAAATAATGAGTCGAAGATTAAGCTCTGCTACTTTAGCAGTTCGCTAGATTCAATACTTAACAGATATTGTTCTACTGCTAGGTTCAGTTACATCGCACACTTTGTAGGTCCACAGAAACTTAGAAAAGCTAGATTACATAAGAGTCTGGATTTATTTTATTATTAAAACCAATCACGAATTAGCAATCCCATGTTTCGGGGTCAATACGAACGGAAAAAGTTTTCTAGTTAACAGTGTTGAGTTCTACAGCAAAATATCGATTTACCGTATTGTAAGTTAAATATGGTTTCGAAATCTCTGGATATGACATCGGTGTCTCCGCTAGAAACAATTGTGACTACAATGAATTATAATAAAAATATATGCAATTAAAAGGCGAACCAGATCGAGTATCTTGTCAGCGGTTTTCGATAACGGGGTTATCTTCCAAAACGGTGATAGAATTTTGATGTTATACGTGCCTTCTCAGGGCTAAAATTGAATAAAGTACTTCTTATTTTCAATATATTTCTGATATTTTGGCTATAATAACTACTTATCGGTTAAATATGTTTCTCTGCCAAATCAACGGTAGTCTAATTAAATATTATTTGATTACTAATGAGTATTGAAAGTTATAGTGTAGCTGATGGAAAGCACAGTATAATCTCATTAATATAATATCAATGTGTAATCTAAATTCAGTGGTGACCGTCGAAAGATTTAGAATCTATCTATATTCGACGTCAATAGCGGAGCCAGATTTTTTTTCTGGAAGCGGCATAATGATTAGACAAGTAAGGAGTGCCCCCTTTAGAATTTGGAATTCATCTATTCCTTCATCATTTATTAATGATATTTATAACTTACGTGTTTTTTTACGGAAAAAGTTATCCATTAGGTTGTGTTATCCATTTTACTATTATTCGCTACCAGGTATTGCTTGAGTATAGTTTATAGTTATTATGTTTTATATTGTAATTTAGGGCAGACAGCGTCGCGAACCGTTGCCAGTATATAAATATAAAACGATCATTCTAATAAACCTTTCGTTCTTCGTGTATCATTTATGACTCATGATGGTAACATTAAAGTTGTGAATGAGCCACGCGAGAGTAATAACACTTAATCAAATGTAAAAGTGTCACGTAGAAGTCCTTACAAGAATTGTTTTTTCACCCAAACATGCCGAAAACTTAGGAAAAACATAATATATTCATTGTTAAAGTGAAAATGTCTAATATTCGTAATGTTATGTTCTATATTTCTTTCCTCATCTATAGGTAGTTCTCAGATAAAGTATTGATGGTCGATCATATTGATAATTAATTTGTGTGTTTTCAATAGCTAATTAATTATGTGTGAATTTATTTTGATAGGAAAGTTTTTCTTTTTTTAGTTAATTTAATTCTATTTTATATGAACTCTGTGTAAGTTTAATTTTAATAATTTATTATAGTTTTATATGAATCGTAATTTCTTTTAAATAGTTCTAATTTATACACCAAAACTTCGGTAACACGAACTTCGATAATTCGAGAACCTCTACAGCTTGAAAGAAACCTGATTTATTTTCAAGCCACTATGTCTTATCGCTTTAAATCTCAAATCTCAACCACTTCAAATATTCAATTGTGAGCCAGTGATAAAGACTGCCGTCAGAAGTGAAAACTCAAAACAATGAAGTAACAATGTTAGACATCAATTATAGTCTGAAATATTGACATTTCGTAATTGTAAATTAATATTAGTTTACTTTTCACTTCTATTCGCACTCCGAGTAATACTTATATACATCTTTATACAGTTTATTAATTGATGAAACATAAAAACATTGCAGAAGCTCAATACAAAATGTCAATATTACATGTACACAGGACGTTATACTAAGTGTCGCCGTGTCGCTAGTTTGGTGCAAGCGCAATATGTTACGAGCATCTCAATGACATCGGTGAAGTGAACCCATATGTTTTTACAAAAATCGCTCAACGTGGCTAATTTCAGTCCAAAAAATTTGGCCTATGTATCTCGAACGTTTCTTCCTATTACCTCAAGATCTCCATGATTTTAAATATCCATGATCTTTATATCTAAAAAAATAACCTTTAGGAATATTGCTAATAATATTTAATTACTTTCTTTAACTAATTTTAACTTTAAACATTGTCTCTGTAACAAGAAGTTTCATTTATTAAGTGTATGCGTCTAAAGAAACGTGAGCACATGAATTTCATGAATGGGCCAACTTAATTGAATGATTGCATATTGCCGGTCATTTTGATTGGCCTCTCACCCCCATTCCTTCTCTTCCTTTTACAGCGACTCTCGCACGCGCACCTTCAAGTTTGCGGTTCCTACAATAATTCCAATAAAAATTAGAAACAGTGATAATGTATGTAGTAGTTAGTGCTTTCCAAGTCTCCTATACTCACCTGTGAATAAGTATGATTACATAACAATATATTATAGACTTATCTGGTCAGCCCACTAGAATATTGAATTAAGCCATATTCTTATTACCAACGGGTTATGTGATATCTGTTGGTGTACCTACCCTTTGCACTCGAGGGCTCCGGAGCGGATCCATTTAAAATGTTGGTGACAAATGACAGGCGCGGCTTGTTATGTTCTCGATAACAGCAGACAATAGCGGTTTCGAGTTGCTGGTAATACGAATAAAGAAAAACTTCGAGTCCAAAGGGTTAATAAATAAACTGAAACTTCAGAATTAACTAATTTAACACTAAAAATTAAAGAGGTTATTTATGTCCTGCTAATTTATTTTTAATAATCTGTCATCACTATGCGAAAAGTTATTCTAATTCCCTGACGAACTAAAAGCCTTATCATGTCTCAGTGCATGCAGTTTTGCAGGAACGTCCGAGTTTCACTAAACTTTTAAATAGTACGAACTTCCCTATCCTCGCCTTGCCAAGAGAACTAGTTTACCAACTTCAACATTTGTCCTGAGGTAAGTTTTTTAATTCATTTACTAGTAAAAAGACTAGTCTTTCTCAAAAGTAAACTTTTTGAATGTGAATCTCTGAAGAGGCTCTTATAAATTCGACTTTGATGTCGGATTAAGAGAAGGTTTCTCCGTAATTGAATCCAAAATAAACCAATCCGGAGCGAACAGGATTTCACTGAAGTAGCTTAATTTAAGCTTTATATTATTGCGTTTTAAATATAATCATGGTTCGTAATTTAGATTGGAGATTTATTCAACGCCAGTGATCCCATTTTAGAAATTGAATTGAAATAATGTACATACTTGAATTATGCAAAGATTCTCAGATGTTGAGTTGACGCATTTACAAGGACTAGTGGTCGTCCAGTGTTTATTTGACCATAACCATATCCCAAAACATATTACCGATTTGTCGGACTGTAAATTTAAGCGCCATGTCAAGCGGGTTTTAGTATCGAAAGGCTATTATAGAGTGGATCAATACGTGAACGATGGTGGTGTCTGGAATTGACTCCTCTCTGTGCATCCACTAAAAACGGTATTGTCACGTATAATGTATGCCAAATATATCGATACCCGATCGAGTTTCTTGCCGGTTCTTCTGGATAACTGGGTTGTTTTCCGAACCGGTGGTAATTTTTGACGGTCATAAGCGCCTTATTAGGGCCTAAACTGAATAAAGTATATTTGATTTGATAACTCAGTAATATTTAAATTTCCAATATTATTGACGTTTTTGACAAAGAGTGTACAAATGGTAGATCGTGAAGTAAGACGAATAGAGACTTATAAATAAAAACATTGATTCCTCGATGGTAAGGAAAAATAAACTAACTGTTACCAATTTTTTTTATTCATAACACTAAAACTCGTCATTGGCTATCAAACAAGAGAAAATCGATTAACAAACAGAAGAGAAATAGCTGGGGAACTGTTTTATCTAGCTCTTTTTATGTATAGAACATTTCAAACACTTCAGTTAACAACTTATTTGTGATTTTTCAAGTCGCTATGATCGAATGGTCTGACCGGCAGTATGTCGTTTCGTTATAGGTAGTAGAGCCATGCTGGAGCTATTACTGGTTTCTACATGAAAGGGTCGGCTCGCCCGGGGTAGTACCACTCTCTCACAGAAAACCGACGTGAAGTAACAGTGTTTGCATTGTTGCGTTTCGTTCGTTCAGTGAGAGTCGCCGGAGTCCTACTTCCCCCTCCCACAAACACAGGCTGCCAGCGCACTTGCGACTCCCCTGGTGTTGTTAGTGTCTATGGACGGTGACGATGACTTAATACCAGGTGACAGACCCGTTAGTTTGCGTCATATGACTTTTTTTTTTTAAGTTCGTAAATTCAAACCCTGATGTGCACGTACATAATTACAGGGTTTCGCTGTTTTTTACTAATAACTGACAGTGAATAAAAATATCTCAAATAAACTCGAACGTGAAAAATGTTCTTATAGTAAGTACAGTTGTTTGTAGGAAAATATTGAATTATGGATTTGTCTGTAATTGAAATAGTCAATACGTCGTGGATGTGTGTAGTAATTATTCCCATACCATCCTTCGCTTTTAACTCTAAAATTTAAGACTTTTAACTCAACTGTGGAATTTGACTGGCTGAATTATTATTATTATGCAATGTAATTTACATTTTCTTCTTTATCACTTATGCTTACTTCTCAACGATATAAAGATTGTATTCTTTAATTAAATGTACTTGAACAGTCAGTTAACCAAATAACTTATTTTGTGATTCTTAAACTACA
The DNA here is from genome assembly GCA_015888305.1 of Antheraea pernyi. Taxonomy (NCBI): domain Eukaryota; kingdom Metazoa; phylum Arthropoda; class Insecta; order Lepidoptera; family Saturniidae; genus Antheraea; species Antheraea pernyi. The sequence continues at coordinate 159,158 of MU158995.1, forward strand.
ACTGTTAAGTAAAAATAATAGTTTAAAAAAACACGCTTTCATAAAAGATCCAATTAAAAAACAGAAAATAAAATTTAATAAATTTGGATATTAACAGTGACGCATGTTAATTATCAGCACCTCCAGATATCAGTATTTTTATCATTTTTTTGTCACTGTTTACAAAAATATACATTTATTTCTAATTTACACTATTCTTAATCCAATTTTATTACATTTTATTTTCTGTTTTTTAGTTGGATTTTTTATGAAAGCGTGTTTTTTTTAGTTTTTTTTTAACTATTATTTATTTTTCATTTTTTAGTTAAATTTTTTTATCTTTTTTTTTCGGATTATCGCATTGTCATCGACCTTTGACAGGTGTGCATAGTTTGAATTAAATCTGATCGTTCAAAGTAGGACAAAATCGAGCTCAAAGGGGTCGGTTACAAACATACATACTTACAGGTGAAGCTAATAAAAGCGTGTTAAAAATAGTTTTACATCAAATTGATATAACATAACTTATGTGTTATAAAATTGTCCTTCGAAATAGGTGTAATATAATACAGGTAGTGGGGTAGAATGAAAGTAGATCGCTCTAATAGGTCCGAAGAAGAGAGAGCCCATTACTCAACATTGAGGCAATTTTATCCCTTCCGTAATGAGCGTTCTATTTTCATTTTAGCCGAAAATGAAGGTGTCGTTTGCACCCCGGCTACGAAAGGCTTTGTTGTTTAATTTGCTACGTCCGTAATTTTGTCTTAGTTACACAGTTTTAAGATATTAACGAGACAGTTAACTAATTCCGCCCTTACCGGCCTTGAGGTAAACGATTGTTGCACTAAATCTAAATTCTATAGCCGTCTAATTAAGGCAATTAAGATTTATATTATAATTTCATATACACATTAGTATCGGTTTGACTACAATTATGGTGTAGTAATTAAAACGGATGCCTCGACTTCGTTTTTTATATCCGAATCCCACAATGGGAATTATTTGTGTGATTTACATATGATTATCCTGACTCTAGGTTTTAATTTGAATCTATTGATGACATTATTGTTTAGTTTCCTGTAATAAATATCAACACCTTTAAAGATGTCTTTTAAAATAAAAATAAAATAACCGCATTTGAAGATGAAATAGCAAATACAGGAAATTAACCACAGTAACTTGGTTCTTAACGGATGTCATTTCATCAAGTCGGAAGTTATCTAACATTTAAATCAGGAAAAGAATTCGTAAATTATTCACGATAGAGAAGGAAGGAAACCGTCGCTTTGTTCTGTTCATTAAAGTATAATTTCAACATTGCATACTTGTTAAATAAACACTATGAAACAGCAAACAATCCATATCACACGTCACTCTGGTCACGCAAATTTATATTCATTTTAAATTTATAGTCATCAAGTACCAATGCAATTTATTAATTTGGATAATAATTGACTCAAGCTTCCGGTTATTAAAATAGTGCTAACGTGTAATAACTTAAATGTAATTAGCAAATTTAATTCCCGCGGATGACTGAATTTTGTACGATAAGAATAATTATCAGTTTTGTGCCTGGGTGTTAAATTCTAATCCATACTAATATTATAAAGCTGGAGAGTTTGTCTGTTTGGTTGAACGCGCTATTCTGAGGATCTATTGGTCCGATTTGAGAAATACTTTCAGTGTTAGATAGCTCATTTATCGAGGAATGTTATAAACTATATATCATACGCTACAACCAATAAGAGCGGCGCACCAATGAAGAATGTTTCGAAATAGTTTTTATTTCCTTTTGAGAGCTTTTGCTGTGTGTTAGCGCCAGCCCAAAGTAACTATTCCACGCGGACGAACTCGCGAACAGAAGCTAGTACGTAATAATACATAAATTACACAATATACATTTCTTAGTTGTCATAATCCCTATATATATCCCTATATATTTTTAAATTGAATCACCGTGTGTGAGATTTTTTCTTCTCATTTTTTATGACACTAGTTTTTGCTCGCGGCTTCGCTTGTGTTAATATAGATTTGACCTATCACGCGAGGACAATACTTTTTATTTTAAGTACTCTTTGTCCTCTTCTTTACACTTGACAACGTGTATGTACAATTTCATTACGGACCGTAAAGTAGTTAAGGCGTGAAAGCGTAACAAACAGATTCATATAGCATTTCTCATGTTAGTAAAGTTTATATGAACTTCGTTTTTGGCTGAAACGGTAGTGCCGCTCAAGCTGAAACCATAAATAACATACCAAAGCTAAGGCCAACAGAAAAAATTTAAAGCTAAAGGATCCTATCAGGCTTCATAACTATATAATAATTATCATAAATACAGTGGTCCAACAAAATAATCCCAAGGAGGGTTGATGTCAAGCAAACGGCCGATCGTAAAAAATAAGCCAAATCATACACCACAACATGACAAACATGTTCTACCGACCCTACTTATGTAGGATAAGGGTAAGAAGAAGAAGAAGTTAAGTTTATATGAAACTTGAAAGCGAAAACCCGGTTTATTAAATAAATACACCTGTGATGTTTTAATACAACAAATGTTACCAATAAACGAAGGAAACTGGTTAACCAGTGGCCTCTTACCTCGTTGAAACTGTAAAATCAGAGATAACAACAGAATAGTATCATTAAAACCAGAGATAGTCAACTGTTTTATTTGCCCATTTAAGAGTAACTTAAGAATTCACCTGGACGATTAAACATTCGCTCAATAACAACCAACTAATGGATCTTTGGATTTAGTACAAGTCTTTATTTAGCTCCTATAAAAATACATGGATGCATACGTGTTGCATAGATTTAATTGTAACCTATTTTGAAAACTGTAATTCTGAAATAATGATAAATATAATATATCTATAGTTAACTGTATAAATATCTAAATATATATTGTAGTCCGGTGAAGCTGTAAAGACCTTGCCAGGTCAATAGCATAGTCAGTTCGAAAAAAAAAAAAATCTAAATATATAAAAAATCCAATGTTGGTGAACAATGATGTTTGTCCACGATGAACTCCGAAACGAATCAACCGATCTACATGAAACTTGGCATTTATATATATTTTGTTCCAACTTGAGAGATAGAATACTCTATATTTCGATTAATGGCCTCAATATTTTATTGAATTCAATGACTGTCAATGTTGTTATTGTTATTAATTGTAAGCCTCATAAGTCTCGAACAGATGGCGCTTTAAATTAGTTGTTGATAGAAAACTGTAAGGCCGACTATATTATGATGTCTCATAGATGGCGCCACGTTTTAATTTTGAATTTATTTTTCAACTCCAGTTTATTTTATGGTGCACGTGTTCTGTTAATCTATTTACTACGTAACCTCGCTTTTTCTATATCAAAGTTTTTTAATAGACTTACTACCCCAATATATCAAATACTTTGTCATAATTTTCATTCAACATGTAATAACTAAGCCACGGCAACGCGTGGCCGAGACAGCTAGTAATCTGATATAAATGAAAATGAAGTACCGAATATTTAGGTAAGATGTAAGAACACCTGTACTTATTTGACTAATTCCTTTTTTGTTATGTTTGTAATTATTAGGACAAGGTGTGTATGGAAGAAAATGATTGACAAACCGTAAGAAAAAGTGAAAAAAAAAATCAATATAAAACATTGAGTAAAACAGAAAACTGTAGGTAGATCCATGCTATTTTCACTTCTCAGAATCGGATTTGTATGGAAAAGGCTCGTCTATTTTTGAGTATCAATCCGCTCTGTAGATGGCACTGTTATGTATTTTTTTGGCAAGTTTGATAACAAAAGATGGTGGAAGACAATTAATTTTGACATTTCAAACTGACAACTTTTAAACATTTGTTTTCCTTTACTTTGTTTACGTTTCTGTTACGTGAAAGTGCTCCCTTATATTTTCTTGCCTTCCAAAAACTGTTTTATCTATCTTCCCATCTACTTATAATTTAGATTAAGGTTTACTTTTCGATGAATATATTCATTACAAATACAAATGATCGAAAGCTTGAATAAAATTTACGCAGTACCACTTCATGCATACATACATAGCTATAAATATACATCAGTCTATAACCAACAGATATTAGTTCGAAAACCGTATTATAGAGGCGTTGATTGGAAAGAACGAGTGCGAGTTCTATTTATAGGCGGGTGGATCTCCAAAAATATTGACAGAATTGATACATTGACGTTTAGTTGTTCAGTTACTTGCGATGTTTTAGCGTACTTCGTGGTTTTAGTTTTTGTGTCAAAAAATTTGTAGAACGTTATATTTTATGAAATTGTTATTAATATTTTCTCCGGAAGGGAAGACCAACAATATTATACATTACATTACTGGAAATGACTTAATCGTCATTTTATTTTATTATACGATCGTACTACAAAGGGAAGTTTTATTCGCATTTTCTTAATTAGTACACCCGTGCAAAGCCGGGCCGGGTAGTTAGTATATGTATAAATATAAATATGATACTGTTGTATATGGTATGGATAAATTACAACACCGTTAAATCGAGCACTATATATATTAGTGCAACGCTGTTGTTTTACCCTTTGAGAGGGTTTAACTCGTTACGAGGTAGCGTTAGAATAAATTACATTGTTTTTAAATATTATATTTTAATCTAACGCGGACGAATACCATCATTATATGATACATTATTATTATTATTTTCGTTTCAATTAATCGTTGTTGATAATTTTGACGAAAATGTATTAAAATGATATTTTAGTAAATTTTATCAAATTTCACTAAACTCAGCATATTTTAAAACTCTGCATCACATTCCAATTAATTTTAGAAATATTATGAATATATGATTATTCGAATGTTTGCCCTTCAATCGCACTTAGATTCAAGAGCCATTGGACTGTTTTTAATTAAATCTGACATGAAATTCGACTATCGTGGAATACAATTTGGAAAATACATTTTAAAACGCTGATGAAAAATTAAGCCAATTTGTAAAGTGTTATTTACGCTTTGTGGACGGGTTTTCATGCCTATTATATATTGCGATCGGATAAAAACAACATTGTGCGTATGTTCCCGCTTCTTTAGCTTGTTTGTATTAAATGATACATACCTATTATAATATTGAAATAATGAAATTAATGAATAACTGGATTCTGCTCGCGACTTCGTCCGTGTGAAAGTTATCACGCATCGGAAGCTATTAAAAGGAAAACACAAACGATTTTGAAACATTCTTCATTGGTGCTCCGCTCCTATTGGTCGTAGCGTATGATATATAGTCTAACCTTCCTTGACAAATGAGCTATCTAACACTAAAATAATTTTCCAAAACGTACCGGTAGTTCCTGAGATTAGTGCGTTCCAAACAAACAAACTCTTCAGCTTTATAACATTAGTATAGATTGTTACATAACACTTTGTTTGTTACAATACTTAAATACAAATTTACTCACTTTTGTATACTACTGGAGTTAGATAGACACTTATACATACTCACCCATACACTCAAATACATATCTACCTTAAATTTAACGCGCAACGCGTAACTCATAACCCGTAACGAAAACCGTAACATAAGAAATTTCACTTTAAAAGTAAACGTGAACGAAACCTTGTAACGTTATAGTAATTTACCGTCTTTATAAGATCTTCTTATTCCGTAGCCAACCACGTTTCAAACAACTATACACGAGTTCTAATTGAAAAACAGTAGAGACGCTTAAGGCGATAGTGACTGCCCGCACAAATACTAATAGTCTAGAAAAGTCATTTACCCCGAACTCATTACCCTCGCTTCAATGTCCTCGCTTACGTAAGTACTCGCTCTGGTCTTTGTGTTTTAAAGCAGCAAGTGTAATTAAAGTCTTTTGATTTATTAACTCTGTTTTTATTCGTACGGTTTCTATATTTCTGAGACTTTATACAGAGAGAAATTTTAAATGCATGCACTTTATACATATGTTAATACTAAGGACGAGAAATCGTACATTACGGTCATATATACAGTATAATAACATTAATGCGTCCATTATAAATTTTGTAAACTTTATGAATGCAAGAAAACATTACAATTTCATTATTAATTAATTTCTCTGTGCATGTAACAATATGTTATATAGAAATTATACGGGTCGAATAATAAATAAAGAAAAACAAAGAAACAAGAACTTCCCCTTTTTGTTTTTTTTTTTTTTTTTTTTTTTATTATACAGGTCGAATTATAAATAAAGAAAAACAATGAAACAAGAACTTCCCCTTTTTGGTAGAATTGCATTATTGGTCATTATTGTTGGTTTGTGTTTATTTTACCATTTTATATTATTACTAGCGACCCGCCGCCGCTTCGCACGGGTGTAATATAGATACTAATATGGAGCAGTCTGGAGTGATTTATAATAATATTTAAGGTATACAATTCCGTAGTACATTAATTTGATTTATCTCGTAAGGTTTAGCTTGCGGTTTAATCGCACAAAAATATGATTGTTACGACATCACATTACAAATCTCTGAATTTTTCGCCTTTTCCGTACTATAATATAAAGGTATTATACATACAAACCTTCCCCTTGAATCACTCTATCTATTGCTGAATACTGTATTAAAATCCGTTAAATAGTTTAAAAGATCTAAGCGAACAAACGGCGGATGCGACTTCGTTTTATACTATGTAATGATTCCTCTTATGTGAAGGCTTGTTTATATTAATATACTCGTATGTTGTTTCCGTGTAGTCTTTTTTCTTTATGTAAAAAACGTTTTCTCTAAGTACGCACATATTGTTAATCTAATTTTTGTTTTCAGTTATTTAATTATGCTATTTCCTCACAGAACACAACGAGTCATAAATTACTATGATTAAGATTTTTCTTGTCCCATTTGCTAGATATAGTGGAATATCGTAATGTACATTTTATTGATGTTTGGAATAAAGGAATAAATAAGGTACCATGTCTAACATAATTTCCAACATGGGGTTCATATATAAAAAAAACTTTTAAAAAAATGACAGAGAAAGAAAAAAAACTGCCTGTAAAACACATTTTTTCGTCGAGTTACGTTGGACAAGTTACAATTCAGCTGAGTATTAATACGAAGAAAAAAATCGTTCTAGTTTAATCCTGTGACAGATTATAAGAATCTAACATCAATTTACACGCTAAAATCTATTAAGCGGACCAAGCCGTTTAGACTGTAGAGCCTGCTAAAGAAATAAATATATATATATATATACTCAACAAAACGGGAATATGCAGGTATTTACCAAAGACTGAGAATATTTCCTTATTCAGTTCGCTTCCTTAAGCAGACTAGCTCTTGACCGGTATATATTATTTGATATATTAATTTAGAGTGTATCCTACAATCGCTAACTTTAGCGTTTATACGAATGATAAAATCATATAAAAATACGTTTCATATATTAGAGCACTCTTTAATATATTTTGCTGTTAGTATTATTTGGTTTTATTAATGCAAAAAAAAATCCAAAGATACGCATAAAGCGCCAGGTCGACTAGATTTATTCAATACCGTTCGCCCTTTCTAGTATGAAGAACACAGCATCAAAGTTGTAGGCCGCCGATTGAAAGAGATTTGCATCTGCGTTCAGTGAGTTCACGTGTCTTTAACAGTAATTTTATGCAGTTTTAAATTTTGTATATTCTTATTATATGACTTATTTAAACGTAAACGCTAAAATTAACAATCTTTATTACAAACTAGCTGTGCTCGTGACTCCGTCCGAGTGGAACCCAATGTAAAAAAAACTAATAAAATCATCTGAACGTATGAAGTCCATTTACTTATCTACTTTTCTCACGTACGTAAGTCGCGTCGTCATTAAAATTACAATAACTTTTGATAGACTGAACTGATTTCAATGAAACCAAGACTAGATGTTACTCGAGGATATGCTTTATGAGTTTCTTTATAAGGTTTTATCGTGAATCTAGTACTTGAGCAGTGAAGTGTGTTCATACAGACAACATTTCTAAAAAAAATTTTTTTTTTACTGGTTCGGCACAGTTACTCTTAGGTATCTGATTTTTTTTTTTTCGAACTGACTACGCTATTGACCCAGCAAGGTCTTAACAGCTTCACCGGACTACTAAGGCGAGCGCTTAAGGCACTCAGCCGATTTTATTTTGACAACTAGCTCAAGGGTGCGCGGCACACCTCGGCTTTGGCTGTTGCCTGATACATGCAATTCGTGACCTATCTAAGCTAACCTAAGCTAAGCTAACTATTCATACATATAGGAGTTGTTGAAACATATATGTGTACCAAGCATACATACCTCAACAACCCATATATATATGTTGTATCGGATAATATTCTAAACTATATCAGTTTGATAAGGGAAAAAATAATAATACCCTTCCACTTGCATGTGTAAGCGTGTATCCGTGCACGTGTGTGGAGGTGATATGAGTAATGTTGTCGCAGTGATGTAAGATTTTGTGTCACTGTATCGCGCGAGCAGCGTACTCAAGGGCTCCACGCCGAGGGAACGGACCTAGGCTTGAGCTGCTGCCGAGGGGGGCCTAGTCTGGTCGTGCTCGCGACGTAATGCGCTTGCGTCAGAGCAGCGACACGTAGTATAGCGGCATGTGTAATACATGTAATATTGATATTTTGTATTCAGCTTGTGCAACCTATCATATATTTGATTAATTAATAAACAGTATAAAAATGTAAATAATTAGTGTTCGCAATGCCAATAGATATGAACTGATGTTAATAATTTCAAATGTACGCCACCCTCCCGGGGGAGAGGGTGGGTTATGTCCGAGTCGCACGGACTAAAACCCCACGGTGTACCGACAGACCGTTTTGTGGGGGCGGCAAGGGATCGAACGAGCTAATCAACCTTGTATAGCCGCCCCCACGGTCCGCCCGGCGGAAGGTGACCGCCGGGCTCCTACCTATAGAGGGACAGACCGGGCACACACCGGCTGCCCCCCCTCGTCCGCCGAACCCGTGCAATGAGGAGATGGGCCCCCCGGCCCACCCCCTCAGGTCCGGCTACGAATATTCCAAGACACCTGCAACAATTTTTTTCACAAAAATCTAAAAAGTACAGACACTTTAGATTTACATTCTTATATGTAGATTAAAAAGATATCCGCTTTAATAACACATATTACATGAAAATTTGCAACCGATAACGTTTTACAATTCAAACAACTAGTGGGCGCCCCCCAGTGGTTGACATTCGACCATAGTTCATTGATTTTTTAAAGTTTGAATCTTATTATGGTTAATATCATTATTGAATGTAGAATGAAAAAGTGTAATTGGAACGTAAGAATAAAATAATCCATACAGTCGAGCATAGCGACCTCCTTCGCAACTTTTTTTGAAGTCCTTTATTGACAGATGTCAAATTGTCTTTTTTATTTACATGTGTGTATATGTTGTGTAAAATTGAAGCAGTAGTGTGAGTAATGCATATTTTAATTAATTTAATGTACTTCTAATGCATTTTATATAAAATAAATAGCTTTCTGCACTTCTCCTCCATATAAACATTAACTGTGCCAAATTTCACGTTCATCCGTTCGCCCAATTCCGTTAAAAAGGGATACAAAGTTTAGGCTTCACGTATTAATTCAACAAATACTGTCCTTTAATGATAAGACAGACAATGTAGGCTTAGCAATGGGATTATATATTTGAGAACGGAACTTGTTCGCTCTATCAACCGTAAATTGTAGTAAGATATTGGTATACAAGTTGAAACTATGTATGAAATGATAACACATTAAGATCGCAATAACGTGGAAATCAGGTTTACACATGGATTAACAGCTAATACGCAAATATCGTTTTGCCTTTCAGATCATACATCAAAGGGCCACGCCTCCCAGCTAATAAATTTAGTTGTAACATATCTGCTAATAAATCTACTATGTAGTTAACGTCTAATACAAGTGGGTTTTGCGTATAAATAATAATTACGGCAATGTAAATTAAACAAGAAATAGTGAAAATATTCTAATACCAAAATAATTACAATTTTGTTTACGCTCTCTCAGCAAAATGAATGTTCATCGCGAGGAAGATAATAAAATTAGATTTGTGAAGAATTTTGATCGCTGAGATTCCTTTATTTATTAACAGTTACAGAAACGACAATACTTAGCTAATAGAATGAATGTAAGGCAGGCAAACCGAAAACAAGACTTGGTCAAAACAGTCATTATAATATAAATTAGCACATGAGTGGATTTTTATATGAAAAACGCATTATACCACGAAGTCATCATCATTACCCTTATCCCACTTAAGTAGGGTCGGCACAACATGTTTTCTTTTTCCACTCTCTCCTGTCAAATGTCATTTCAGTATTCACACCTTTTACCGCACATATAATTTTTCACGCAGTCCATCCATACCTTTTTCGGTCTTCCTCTACTCGTATATCCGTCACCCATCATACTCAACACTTTTATACTTACATGGTTTTCATCTCTCCTCATGACATGCCCATACCATGCTAACTTATTACTCCTCAACTTATCTCTCACTGGTGCTATTTTCAAACTTCCTCTGATATACACATTCTTAATTTTATCCATTCTACTCACACCACACATCTACCTTAACATTCGCATCTCTGCCACATGTATTTTTCTCTCATCCGTCTCTTTCGTAGCCCAGAACTCAGATTATACCACGAAGCATGTGTATTTTTTAATAATGTAATTCGGCGTTTATTTAAGTTCTTTGAAATGAAATGATTCGACATCAGAATGAACTGTAAGCATCCTTAATAAAGAATGTATTAGAATATATCATGTTGGTACCGATATAGGTGAGTTTTCTTCGGTTGATTTTTATTTCACATCCCGCAGTCCCAACCGGCATAAGCACCGTTGGTTTACGCAGGTCCTGTTGTCGAATAACGCCCTGCCATAATCCTACATCGGGGATTACAAGTCAGCGTAAAGTTATTCCACCCTTTATTATGTTTACTTTCTGAAATATTTTATTAGTTTATGGAGAAATACTATCCCGCTGGAAGTAGATAAAACAAGTTTCCGTATCTAGTATTTTCACTGCCTTCTATATTTTTGTTAAGTATTCATCACCAGTATGAGTTATTTAATGCACTTTTTAGTATACGATTTGTTATAAGGACATTACTAAATACTTCTAAACTGAATCATGGAATTATGATGTAATGGATTAGTTTACTTTCTAAAGATTTCTATGGATTACTCAGAATCTAACACTTTAGCACAAACACATCTTAATATCTAGTAAAATTTGTAATACCGCGTGAAGCAATTAATAGCAGTTAGGTTGTTATTAATTTTATCATAACACTAGCTGTCACCCACGGCACCACACGCGTTTTCTTAATGTATTAAATAATTGTAAAATTATAAGTAGGTGTGTGTACATTACAGAAATACTTTTTCAAAAACATTTGTAACTACGACACGCACGCCATCTACTGTAACATGTAACGTGTACATTAGATATGTGAATACGAATAGTATATCGAATGGGATGGGATTTATCATCAGCAACATACCTGAAACTTTAACCTACTATATACCAACCTCAGTGCTCACTAACACTATACTGCTGAAAACCGCATGAAGATCCGTTCTGTAGTTTTTGAGTTTATCGAGAACAGACAGACGGACAGACAGACAGACGTGACAGAGACGTGTTTTATACTTTGTAATGATAAGTCATGCTGTCACATTTTATATTGAATTTGTAATAGTTAAAAGATATAATAAAATATGTTGTATACGGTGAATCGCTCTATGTTAATAAAAACAAATGACTATACAGCTAGGTACGTGTCGAGCACACTACATTAAATATTGATCACTGAAGATTAGACCACCATATATACCAGAGGAAGTGACAGAGAAGTTGAGGAGTAATAGGTTAGCATGGTATGGGCATGTCATGAGGAGACATGAAAACCATGTAACTAGAAAAGTGTTGAGTATGATGGGTGACGGATATACGAGTAGAGGAAGACCGAAAAAAGTATGGATGGACTGTGTGAAAAATGATATGTGCGTAAAAGGTGCGAATACTGTCATGTTATTTGACACGAGAGAGTGGAAAAAGAAAATATGTTGTACCGACCCTACTTGGTGAGATGAGGGTAATGATGATGAAGATTAAACCACCATCTAAAATACAACCAGAAAAAAAACAAATCTAAAGAAATATTTACAACAAACTTAACATACACGATTGAGTAGAAAAGTGGTAAATGGTTTATAATAACAAATTCTAAAATAGTCTATTTCATATAAAAGTTTTGATAAGTACTCTACTATTATAAATTTATGCCTCTTCTGGGAGAAATATTTAATTTTATTTTGCTTAGTTTTCGTTGAATAAAGCGTAGAGCGAGTTTGCTTAACTTTAGAAACAATAGAATTAAGATAGAGAAAGCAAATTAAACTGTAATTTTCCGATCTTGAAGCTACTTAAATGTATACTATACAGCCTAGTAATTGTGCATTTGAGAAATTTTAAACCATTAACCGGTTATAGTATCATACATTCTTAAAGGTAAAATAAAATATTTTATTTGGCTCTCAAACACAGTTGCTTTTATTGTAGCTTATCTACGAACACAATAATAAAATAATTAAAAAAGGAAAGACGTTTTTTATGCGCAATTAGAAAATTTTCATACCAATCTCCCTAACCTTCAAAGTTTTAGTATTCAATCGGATCTGAAATGCAGACGAACAAACTTCTGAGCTTGCAACTGTAGCTCAAACTTACGATTGTGTACTCACAGACTTCGTTAAGGACACTTCGCTTTCAATAGTTCCCTTCTTTGAATTGCTTTTCTACGGGTTGCTATTTTCTATTTGAATCGTTTTATTCCAGACTTTCTAAACAACAAAAAAAAAATCAATTAATTTCATACTTCGATACCTTAAATTTTAAAAATATATTTATTATTATTTTTTAATCGTTCAATGTTACTTAAGAAGTTTTCACTTCAAAAAATATTTTGTATCTATAATATTTTCCCAGAGGTTATAATTGAATTATATAGCTTTAGACTACTATCCAACTTTTGGTTTTGTATATTGCTAATTGTAATTACTTCAAATATGTAATAATATATTTAAATAGTTACATATAAAAACCCGAGACACAGTCTCGAATAAAAATATAGCACTCAAAACCGGCCGCAAAAACTGCTCACTATGCATATATAGTTATGCGTTAAATTTATTATTTTGTAAATTCAACCTTACCTGAATGATTTAAAGTTGTTTCTACAAGGACGCAAGTGACGCGAGACTATTTGAAATGACTGCATAATCCACAATTATGCACTCATTTTTGTTTGCCGGCTGTGAGACATTCAGTGTGCATCTTGGGTTTTTTTTATATTAATGGCTGTGGAGTTTTGAAAACGAGGTAAACTATAAATAAATATTAATATTGCAGTACTGTGTTTATCTCATAAAAAGAATATTGATAAAGGTGTCTATACCGATCATTGTAATGCTTTCAACATCGTTTTCAATATATTATGCAGGGACACATTGAGTAGCGTTGACGCCATATATTGCCTACCTTTCCGCGTTTCAATTACCTTTATGGTCGGCGCTCACTTTCTTGATGGCCATATTGAATTTTACGATCCAATATATTGCTCACGACGTCATAACAATTGCCTACTGAATTTACCTTACCAATAAATAAACCAAGTTTGTAAACAATACAATTTTACCTGCTTTGATGATTCGTAACAATTTATAAGTGATGTTTTTTATTTTGTGAACTGAATTAACTCTATAAGAATGTTAAATATGAATGTAGTGAAAATAGAATCCGCCTTCTCAAGTTTTACAGTCTGCTGGATATTCCACGATATTATACACAGTAACTCAACGCGAAAATCTATTTCTGTCAGATAAAAATACCTTCAAGATTCAGACCTCTCGGCTGATGTTTTTGGGACTCAAATCTCAAAATGGCGGGTCAGATTTTAAAATATACGTATATAGATAAGATTTTATTTTAATTTTACATTACATATTTTGTTATGGTTGAAGTTTTTGAAATATTCTAAATCGGTTTTTTTCTTTCAAACTTATGCTTTTTTTATGTCATAGGTGGCAGACGAACAGGTGGGTCACCTGATGTTAAGTGATCACCACCCTCCATGGACACTAACAACACCAGAGGAGTTGCAAGTGCGTTGCCATCCTTTGGGGGGAAGGGTTAGAGGAGGCAGAGGGAGAGGAGAGATGAGAGGGGGGGAGGTGGGCCTCCGGCGCTCTCACTGATCGAACGAAACGCAACGATGCAAAGCACTGTTACTTCACGTCGGTTTTCTATGAGAGGGTGGTACTACCCCGGACGAGCCGACCCATTCATGCTGAAACCAGTAATAGTTTCAGTGTGGTAGTTATATGCTGCCAACAGTCTGTTGACCAGTGCATCATAAGGTCATTCTTTTGTCTGGAGCTTAAACCCTTATGGTTATGGACAGACCAGGGGTTAATAATTTCACAAATATACACTTTTTACTCATAAGAAAACATTAGAATGTTATTATTTTTACACACACGTAACCTATGTAATACTAATAATTATATGTTTATTTATTTCTCTTATTTTTTCTGTATTTTATTTTACCAGCTTTTGCTCGCGGCTTCGCTCGTATTAATGTAGATTTGACATATCTCTCGGGAACATTTTTTTTTAAATAAAACATACTCTATTTTTTTTTCTGTATCCTGTCAAATTCCGTGATGACTAGTTGCGTGGTTAAAGCGTCTCAAACGTAACAAACTTACATTCGCATTTATAATATTAGTAAGGATTATTTTATTTAACTATAACTATTTACCATAAGGTTCTTGTCTAAAAATGTAGTTATAAAGTATTCTATTCTATTTAAGATTCTATCATTCGTAGAAAGTGATTTTGATGTTAACTATTTCTATGAAAGAACCTGTGTGTATAATTTAAATAATAGGTACTCTAAAAACAATATTAATTGTTATATTTATTCAGTAAGCTTTGTCATGAACTGCAATATATTATTATATTTATAACTATGTTGTTATTATCCAACAGGCAGACATAGCACATTCGGCCAAAGGTTACGAATCGGAGGATGAAAACGCGGGCAGAAAGTGGCAGAGGGCCAGCGACGAACGGCCGCCAAGCAAAACTACTATGTACTCTAAGCAGGTAAAGGACAGTCAGATTTAATAAACAATTACGGTTGCGGTTCGATTCTTACAATAAGTGTGAGTTTCCTGTGAGGGAAAATAAAGTAATTGCATACGGCTTCAGCAATTTCTAATGTTATCGTTAATTAATTCGCGAAGTTGAATATATTCCATCTTAAATGGTTCTGTTAGTTAATTTGCGAAACATTTCTAGGATAATCTTTTTTGTTTCTTTATTTGTAATTGGGGTTTGTTTACCCAATTGACCATGTCACCACGGTGATTACGAACAAAATACTAACAGTACAAAATCAATTATAACACTTTTAACGGTTTTTAATTCCAGACATAACCAGCCCGTATTCTTGCTTTCTCGGTTGTCGGGGAAACAAGAATGGCATTACATAAACCGACAGACCTTAAGGAGTTACTAATTCTATTTTCTAGTGCTAATCTTGGAGCTTGGTTACGTCTACATTCTGTCATTATATGGTAGACATCTTCAACAATATTGCATATGTCACAATTTGGTGACGACTTCAGTTTTGCTAAACGTAATGAATTATTTAATGGATTGGATACCATCCTTAGTCACGTTATGACTTGGTGTAACATGAGATTGTGGTCAAAAAGTAATTTATCTATCTATAATCTATATATTAATACGTTAAATGAAAACTTTGTACCCCTTTTTTAACGAATTGCGCGAACGGATGAATGTGAAATTTGGCATATTTAAAGTTTATATTGAAGAGAAGTGCATAAAGCTACTTTTTTTTATATAAAATGCATTAGAAATACATTAAATTAATTAAAATAAATATTACACACACT
This sequence comes from Antheraea pernyi, assembly GCA_015888305.1. Taxonomy (NCBI): domain Eukaryota; kingdom Metazoa; phylum Arthropoda; class Insecta; order Lepidoptera; family Saturniidae; genus Antheraea; species Antheraea pernyi. Next base: position 175,159 of record MU158995.1, read on the forward strand.
ACTGCTTGAATGACACACAACATATACACACATGTAAATGAAAATGACGTTTACGGTCCAATTACATTTTTTCATTCTATATTCAATCTTTTTAACATGATTTACGTTTCATACCTTACATACCTTTTGAAATTAGCTCGTCACACTGTAGGTTAATTTTATATTCATATAATATGTAAATTCATAATATACCTTAATAAATAGTTAAATCATTCATTGATAAATTATATCTCTATATATAAATTTCTTTTGTACGTGTGTATGTCACTGAACTCCTCCTATGTTTCTAATTTGGACGAAATCCTGCTTGTCGATGAGATGAACACCAATAACCTGTATCAATACAATGGGGTCATGAATAATCACGATAAAATTCTCGACTTAGTACTTTGTAATGATGTAGTATCAGTAACTGATAGTCATGATTGTTTAGTGCCACCCGACTCACATCATAATGCTCTCATAATTACTGTTCCTTTTATTTACGTGACCCCATTAAAATCTGCTCCACGCATTAAGTTTATTTATAACAAGGGAGATTTCGATTCCATCAATTTTGAAATACAAGATATTAACTGGGAGAAAGAGTTCTCTGATAGAACATTCCTGGACGCCATTGATTATTTTTATCATAAACTCAATGCGCTTCGAGATAAATACATTCCCTGCAAGACCTCCTTTTTTAATTCTTACCCAATGTGATATACACGAGCACTTAAAAAGGTTTTAAAAGAAAAATATAAATACCACCGAAAATATAAAACTTACGGCAATCAACATGATCTAATATCATTCGCAGTACTCCGTGACAGAGCCAGGAGGTTGGAAAAAACTTGCTATGTAAACTACATAAGTTCTGTTGAAGATAATATTACCAATAACCCGAAGGCATTCTGGTCTTATATTAAATCCCGGTCTAAATGCAGTCATATTCCGAGTTTGGTTAAGTTTGGAGATAAAACAGCAACTACTGGTGATGATATATGTGAAACTTTCTCTGCTTTTTTTAAATCTACATTTCTTGGCAACATTGATGTAAATCATGCTGCTAGTATAACTAATATCTCATCAGTAGATACGTCAACCTCATATATTCAAAACATTGAGATTAACATTGATGATGTCTACAATTTATTAACTAAACTTGACATTTCTAAAGCAGCAGGACCTGATCAAATACCAGCTGAATTTCTTTTAAAATGTGCTAAATCTATAGTTTTCCCTATACATTATTTGTTTAAGCGATCATTAGACGAATGTTTGATGCCCCCAATCTGGAAATCAGCATTTATTACTCCAGTACACAAGAAAGGTCCCAGAGACGATGTAACTAATTATCGACCGATTTCAAAACTCTGTATTTTATCTAAACTATTGGAAAAAATAATATACGTCCAAGTTAATGCTGCTCTCAAGCATTCGTTTAGCAGCTCTCAACACGGGTTTATAAAAGGTCGATCTACAGTTTCTAACTTGGCAGTTTTTAACGAATATTTGACAGATTCTATGGAGAAAGGATTTCAAGTCGATGTTGTTTATACCGATTACAGTAAAGCTTTTGATCGTGTTGATCATGACATTCTACTCCATAAACTTTTTCAAATCGGTATTAGGGGTGACTTACTTAGATGGTTCTCATCATATCTTGAATATAGATCTCAAGCGGTAGTTATCAACAATTATGTTTCGAGCTGGGTACCTATTCACAGTGGCATACCACAGGGTTCTCTCTTAGGTCCTTTACTTTTCACTGTACTTACTAACGACATTAATAAGTGTATAAAATTTGCCCGCTTATTATGTTTTGCTGACGATATGAAAATATTTAAAGCTATTACATCGCAGCTAGATATACACCTAATTCAACAGGACCTGCATAGTCTGGACGTGTATTGCACGAAAAACAAGCTAGATTTGAACCCATCGAAATGTTTCGCGGTTACTTTCACTCGTAAGATCAAGTTCCACATTTCTAAGTACTACCTGAAAGGCGTCGAACTACAAAGAGAAAATATCATTCGTGATCTGGGTGTTCTTCTCGATTCCAAATTACTTTTCGACAGCCATATTGATAATATTGTACAAAAAGCCTTCAGGGCACTAGGGTTTGTCATGCGAAACGCTAAATACTTTAACAACATAAAGACATTAAAGATATTATATTGTTCTTATGTTCGTAGCAGCTTAGAATATGCATCGCAAATCTGGAACCCTAGATACCATTTATATATAAATCGTTTAGAAAATATCCAGAAAAAAATCATCAAATATCTATGTTACCGTTTACATGATATCTACGATCCCAATAATTATAGTGAACTTTGTAATAAGCATCATTTGTTGCCTCTTGTGAAGCGAAGAGAAATAGCAGATGTAACGTACCTGCTCAAAATTACTTCTAATATTGTAGATTGTTCCGAACTTCTGTCGAAAGTATTTATTAATGTTTCGACCAAACATCTACGTACAAACCCCCCTCTTTCGCTGCCCACTGTATCCACAAATTACCAGCAGAATTCATATTTATGGCGAGCTAGTCACTCCTTCAACACTATGAGCGAGATAGGTGATTTTGACCTATTTGATACTAGTGTAAATAAAGCGACAACGTTTTTAACAAGGACGTTCTTTAATGATGGCGATTGCATATAGTAATAGACTGTTTATATTCTTGAATTTCTTCCTTTATTATAATGTTAACCTAATACCATATAATGCAAGTGATTGTATTCTGTTTTATATCGGCGAAGACTTATAAATGACTTGATGTTTTTTCTAGTCTAATAACTATGTTTTGTATATTATAGCTGTTAGTTTTCCTAATAAATAAATAAACCGCTGGACTGACTTTGATGAAATTTTGTGTGCGTGTTCCAGTGGATCCGAGAATGGTTTAGATACACATTTGGACCCGGTAGGTGGCGCTGGGGTTGACTTTTAAGATTTTTTTTATCATCAAGGCAGGACAACGTCCACTGGGCCCGCTAGTATGATTACATATCTTTAATAAATTTATTAACCCACATTATTCTCTGTGGTCTTACTGAACGTCAAAATGAATTATGGCCGAATTTCGACCACTAGGCGACCACTAGTAAATAATAAATACGTAAAAATCCTTACTAATTTGAAGAGCATATCAATGTAAAATTTCATCTAATTTTTTGATAGAATTTAGTAAGAAAACTATTCATTAGTACATTTCTAAGTATTTTCTTTGATATTAGATACACGAATGTGGCCCAGCAATCGTGTGGGAGGTTTGATGTACAGTAATATTTATATGATAAATGATACAAAAGTTGATGCATGACAACGTTTTGATGGATGAGAGTATAGAGTTATAAGAAATACAATATTATAAAGTATACTTGTACGGATCATTATTGCTTATAATACTTATTATTATAAACAATTGTTAAGAAGAACTACAAGAATCATTTTTAACGCATTAAATGATAACGAAGATACAGCGCATTGAAGTAAAGGAACAATAAAAATAAAAGCAGTTGTACATTCGAGATTTATTTGTGTATCCAATATAACCCGAAGTGAAACTTATAGCCGTGCCGCTTGCAAGTCTAGAGTTATTTTCTTCTAGGATTTGTTATATGTAGATAAATAGGTAAATGGTTTAATTTACGATTCAAATCACTTTAAGTGACCTTATTTAGTAGTATTAGCCGCTTTGATGTGATTTTGCTCAATATTCTGTAAACGTCTTTCACTTCTGTAACTACTAACAGTCAGTTCCCTTGTGTAGCACATAAAAGCAGATGAATCATATTCAGTGATAATTCTGCTTTGCTCAAAGTTATTGAAACTTTTATTTCAAGCATATCAAAACCAGATGGCTTTTCTTCATACAAATCATTCCTTCCAACTATATGACTTAGGATTCGGTTAGTAGCGGTCGTTTAGCCCTATTTAATGCAGTACGGAAAAGTATCTCACAAAATGGGCTAACAAATTCCCTCTTGAAAAAATACCTTTCATTTTATCCTACTTCTTGTATGAGTTAATTCAGAAAATACTACACTTGTCTGTAATAATTACAAACGCTTAGAGACGTTATCTTCAAAGAGTACTCTAAAAGTGATATTTAAGAAAACTTCTCCTTTGTTGGTAAGTATATAGTTAAAGTTGAAATAGTAACGATATAATGCATTTCAGGAGTTCCGAGAGCAGTACTGCATCAACAACAAGCAATTGGACCTGCTGGAACTGGAGAAGTCCAAGAAGGACAGATTCCTCGGATGTCTCTCCCAATATCACATCGAGAGCCCCTGTTCAAGAGCCAACAGGTTTGATCATATAATTTTAATAGACCTTGATGAAAAATGTCTTGAATACATTATTTAATAATTTGAGAAGCTACTCATATGTAGCTACACATACATATATACGAAATATAATAGCATCTGTTTCTATATCTATGGGAAGGTATGGAATATTTGGCATTTAAGCAAAATCGCATTCATCAGTTCTAATACAGAATAGGGTGAGTAAATAGTGTTTTGTTATTTCAAATATTAAAGGCGAGAATTTAATACAAGAATTAAGTAACATTTCATCATCAATTAATCAAGTACCAAATTAGCAAATCATACCAGTATTTGAACAGTATTTTCATTTAAATAATGAGTTCCATTTGTGACCTTTACAAATTTACTAAATCTAAACATACCCAAATTGTATAAACGAACGATCAAAAGGCTTGATTGAGTGGAAGGGCACATTAAATAATTTAGGAGTGTATGGAGTAGTTTCAGCTATTTCTCTAAATGTAGGAGTCTATAAACCATGTTTTTATTTATGCTTATATATTTGAATTTAACAATTTTGATATTCACTATTAAATAATTAACTTTACGTGTATTATTGAACTATTGCCGTATAATGTATATACGGTTCAATTCGACTATGGGATCACAATCGTCACATCTATTTTTCCTGTAAATCAACAATGTTTTAGCACTGACCGGTGTTGGCCTGACGTACCTTTATAGCTCCTACGGGTTTCTTGGGCGAGCATGTAAGGTATGTAGCTTAAGGGCACCAAAGTGCCGGACCTTAATTTGGGTTGTTGTCTTGAATGCAAATGTCGTAGATTTGAGATAGCAAACCCAGGAGTACTGTGTTGCGGACTGAAAGCAGCTACTGACTGCTAGCTAGGACTAGTTAGCAACTCGTACTGGCACGTGGTACGTTGCAGTTAAGTTCTTGAAAATTACCAACTGCTATTTTATTTTATTTATTTAGGAAAACTTACAGCTAACACTAATGAAATAACAAATAAATGACATACAAAGGCTAATTACAAATTTTCACTTATAAAAACTATAAATAAAGAAAGAAGAGACAGCTATCAATATAGATGTACAAATAAAAACATGATTACATACACAAAGTTAATATAATGGAAAAAAATCTCTAGATAAACATTGTCTAAGGCATGATATACTATCTGAGAATAAATCAAGGTTATTGTTTAAAGAATTAAAATATTTACATGTTCGGATCAGAAAGGTATTAACGTACTCTGCAGTTACATAATATTACAGGTGGACCGCATGTGTATGTATATATGCTACATCACAAAATAAAATAATGTCTATAGAAAAATCAATAGACCGAATAAGTCAAGAAATATTATTTACCCTTTTTATCTTATTCAAACATAGAACTGGTAAAAAACCAGACACTTTTGTATACAATTTATATTACAGAAATTGAGCCTCCTCCTGTTCAATCACTTTTCGGGTACTTTCCGGTTTCAGCTATTAGCCGAAAAGTTGTTCCCATGCATAAGGTATAAGGAAACTTTTGCCATTAACATTCAATATATGTCTCAGTAAAAGTTGTTCCCCAATCATACAACAAAAACAATGTTAAAAATGTTTCCTACGAACAACTTTGGTTATGGGTGAATAAATTATTTTGTAAGTTGATATATTTGGAGACAAAATGATAACTTAAATACTAATTTCGTATTTTTATCACATTGAATGTACAATATGAGAAATTGTAATATCATATTACTCTTAGTACATTAATTCTAAAACTAAACTTTCCTAGTTATAACTTATGTTATTACAAACGATGTAATAATATTAGCTTGGAAATTTCAAACTATAGTAAAGTTATCTTTACGAGAATAGATTATGACTTAACTAACACACCACTAGCCACAGATACAATAATGATTTTAAGCACCTGAAAATCCATAGTTCTGAATTTTCGCCACTACATTATAACCCCGCAAAACTATTTCCCAAGGTTTCAGGTTTCTTAACGATGTTTTTCTCAACTGTAGGCCAAACATATAAATTACAATTAACAAATACCCCCATTCCGAACAACTTGTTCGTATTCGTAAAGGTCAAATCTGTAAACACTGGATTCTTGATCTAATTAATTGTCCATTGGTCGAGCTATTTACCCAACATCACAAACAATAAATACAAAAAGGAATCATAATTGAACTCGGTGTAAAACCACAATACTGATATATTTTCAGAACCTTAATTAACTGAATACGATAGTCATCTTGATTCCAAAATTTAAGGCCGCGTAACTTACCGCCACAATAAATAGGGTCCTTTAGGGAAGGTAAAGGTAACAAATAGGGCATTTTATTATTCTGCACCCTCGTAATCGTGTTTGGACTCAAGTAGGGTGAATGGACGGCACTCCAATGTTTCCAACATTTATTCCCTACGTTTTTATACGGCTATTTACGAAACCATTACTCTTACTGTTCAGATCCTCGAATGCGTTAAGTGGAGTATTCCCAAGCCTCTTAAATACGTTTTTGTACAAGATTTCTACCATTCGATAGATAGTATAAAACAAAGTCGTCATCTGTATAGGATTGTGTATCTTTAGTTCCTTTAAACTATACAATTCATACTATAAAGTATACATTATAAACTATCACTACATATAAAACAAACTTCTCTACCACGTCTGTCTGTTTGTTCGCGATAAAGCCAAAAACTACTGAACGGATGTACATGCGGTTTTCACCAGTAGATAAAGTGATTCATGAGGAAGATTAAGGTATATAATTTGTCGTGTTTTTTTAATTATCGGGGCGGGATATTGTCCGCCAGGCTTGCTAGTATATTTATAATATAAAAATTAAACGATATAATAGACTTATAATTAAAAACCATTCGAAGCCTTCCTACACCTATACATATAATACTGACGGTCAATGACACTATGCGTCCTGCAAGAAGAACTTCAAAACAAAATTTGGTTTCGCGTGCATATATACGTGCTCCTAGTCGAAAATAGTAAGTTCGCAATTGACGAACGCCTCAAGGAGTTTCATACATACATAAACTATATAATACAGTGCGAAACAGCTTTCGTTTTCATGTAGAGAATTCCTCCAGAAAGTTTATACGTATACGGTATAAATATTATATTAATAGATGACTAGCTGTACCCGCAGCTCCGCACGCGTTTTTAAAAATCGTATTAAAGAATTATAGAATTGTGAGACTATGTACAATTACAGAAACGCTCTTTAAAGACAATTGTAAGTACGACGCGCACGCCACTAAAAGTAACATGTAACGTGTACATTAGATATATAAATACAAAGAGCGTGCCAAATGAGGTTTGTCATCAGCAACACATTTGGAACTATAACCAACCATATAACTACCTCAGTGCTCACTTACACTGTATAAGGAACTATTGAAACAATTTTCAAAAAAATTTCCGTCAAAAAGTGTGTCTGATTTTTTTATTTTAATTATTTGTCAAGTAATGATTCCGCAATAGTGAAAAGTCAGTACGGTCATGTAAGTAAGTTATGAGTACAATATAAAAATTAACTAATAGTAAAAATAACTTATTACTTAATACGCTTTTTATATCGTAATGAGTTTTTGATACGTTCTACCATCACCTTCTGCGTCTACTGTGACAGTAAGAAGAATGAAACATTTTTCTCCGATTTTCTTTTCGTTTACTTGAAATCTTTTGATACCTTGTTGAAATATACAATGTATAACTTTACTGTGTCTGTCTACTTAAATAAGTTTTTAACTTGTTCATTATTAATAAAGGGTTTTTCCCGAAATCTTATCTCACAGCGTATTAGTTCGATTTTATTATTCCTTCATAATTTTGTATTTTATGGTTATTGAATAATATCATTTTATTTGCGTTAAAAAAGTGACATTTTCAAACTAATTTATATATTTATCATTATCGCTTAGTTCTTACTGGAAAGTGGAATGATATTTAATCTATATAATACTCTGAAAAGTCGTCAACCTGATAATGAAAGCTTCTTTAGAATCAGCTCAGTCATTTCTGAAATTACTACAGACAACTAACAGATATTTAAATGATATATATGTAAGGTATACATTTTTAGTGTGATTTTTTTTTCTTTCAGAGCATCGTTTTTATCCGTGTGTGTCCGTCGTCGGGTGCCCTCAGATGAGAATCTCAACACCGATTATGCACCAATACAGCGGTATCCAAGGTATGGCAAAGAATCATAATTATTACTGGTACTAGTACGAGTAGTAACAAAGAAAATATTGTTTTTTTTATGTCATAGGTGCCAACGAACAGACGGGTCACCTGATCTTAAGTGATCACCATCGTCCATAGACAGTAACAACACCTGGGGAGTCGTAAGTGCGTTGCCAGCCTGTGTTTGGGGAGGGGAGGTGGACCTCCGGCGCTCTCACTGACCGAACGAAACGCAACAATGCAAGCACTGTTACTTCACGTCAGTGTTTCTGTGGGTCGGTTGGTACTTACTACCCCGGGCGAGCCGACCCATTCATGCTGAAACCAGTGATAGCTTAAGCTTCAGTAATGGCTCTCCCACCTTACTGGCTTGGCTTTATCACCTACTGAACGTATAATGAAATAAATTGGTAACTGAACATCTGAACGTCAGTCTGTCAATATTTTTGAAGATCTCTTTGCTGACTTCTGTCTCATTGACTCACTTATTTTTGTTATGGAGATTTTTTAACTTGATTTTATAGGAATCTTGACGCGAGTACTTTACTTTCACATAAGTATCTTATAATTAACACAATAATAGTTTTTGTATGTATTTGTTATCTATACCGGCTGAATGGTTAAAGAGTTGCAATATTCTCAGGTGTTACTGAGTAGTCGTTTCTGGTTCTAAATCAATTAAAAAATAGGATTTGGTTAATTATCTCGAGAAACGCAAAACTGATATACACTCCACATCAGATGATCTGCACAAAAACGAACTGGTGTAATAAATACCGAAGTGGGGAATCACACCGGCAAACTCTGGCCCGCGTCCCGCACCTTGGTCCTCGTCCCGCACCTTCGTCCGCGTCCCACTTCCCTTTCTTCGACCGTGCGGCATTCTGACAATAAGCAGTTACATAATGATTAATTTTTGAAAAGCGCCCATCAATTTTGTTCATTGAACCTAGGTGTAATTTTTTGTATCTTTAAAATGTCGTTCCCATACTTTCAAAAGTTTTAGGACAAACTTCAACTAAGGTTCTCTTTGTTGTTTATTAGTATTTGTCTTAATATTATTATTTTATATGTTAAATGTGACCATGAACTGCTACATGATTGAACGATAACACCCTTTAAATATTCACCTGGTATATATAGCATGATTATTTATTTTAATTTACTGTTAAATAAAATATTCTATCTAAGCACGTATGGAAATACCGTCATGTAGACTCATGTACGTTGTGTAACTAATTTCGCAGAAACTAAATTGAACACACTGTTTGCCCAAAGGTTTGGCCAACCCACCCCGGCTCCACCCGAGGTATGTGCATATGACGCCGACTTGGAATGTTCGTACTTCCGGCGACGTCCACGGTCCGTATGCAGCCAACCTGACCCGAAGAGGTTCACCTGGATGCCAGAGGATGAAGACTTCACCCGCATGGAATGGCCACAGTAAGTTGTCTTTTTTATTAATATACACCGTTAAAGCTTATTTAAGGGGCAATCGATACGTCTGAATTTAAATGAGACGGAAAAGATAACAGTTTTGAAAGAGTTTTATCCCGAAAATCGACTAAATAAACTACCCAAGCTATATTGAAATTTCCACCACTTTTCTGATCCTGTGTTTAATTGTAAACAATAACATTGAATATAGTTATGTCATTGTACTCATCATAAGAAATTTACATTCATTACAATAGGTAAAACAGAATCCAATATATTAAGGACAAACCGATATTAATGCGGACTAAATGAGCGTATACCCTAAAATATCTTCGGTAAAATATTGGCTTTTCATTCCGGCCACAAATGACGATATAATGCCGGGAGCAGCCTTTCGAATTTGCATAAGTCGAATAAGTTATCTTTAGAAAATTTTACTCGGCACAAATTATTTTTTTAATATAAATTTGTGAAATTTATTAAAAAAATATAATATTTATGAATGTTCCATGACTCAAGGAAAATAACAAAAGTAATTTGAAGATGCTTCACATTTTTAAGTTAACTGTGTTTTTTAACCTACTTTAAGTTATCGTTATCGTCTCAAATGGTAAAACATTAATTATAATAGTTATTAATCAGCTAAAATAGCTATTAACTATAAAATATTTCGATACAGATTTAATATATAGTCAGGAGAAGCTATTAAGGCCATACTAGGCCAAAAGCGTAGTCAGTTCGCAAAAACAAAAGAATTAAAATACGAATGTGTTGCATAATTCATAGTTCAATCAATCTATTATGTTCTTCAACATTTTTGAAACTATAAATATTTATAAATCTTACTATCTCAATAGAATTTATATTATAGATCTTCAAATATATTTATATAAATTTTAAAAAAAAATTGTGCGCGGGTCCCTCCGCACAGAAGAAGTAAAACTTCGTAATGTGGAAATGAAAATAGGAAGGGGTAGAAATTGATTTTTAGTGAAATCATATTGTTTCTTTAAGACAAACTTTATTAACATTGCTTACAATTCATAATTGATCGCATCTTTTAATTATCATTTTCGAGGTATTCGATAACTAAAGTAAGATATGAAATGCTTGAGTCCTATTTATTAAATATTTCTTGAAAAACTGCATCAAGGAATATCGGACGCTACTCGTTGCTAACGCTCGCGCTGGCCTGTAACAGGTATACTACGCGCATGCGTTCGAGTGCCACGCATTCACTCTCGCTCTGTCTGTTTCTATCCCCCTTAGCGTTAAACGTTTAACGCAACCTTGTTGTTAGTCGCATTAGAAGTTTCACTTCAACATTTAGGAATTTATGTAAGCATATCGCTATAGAACGGTTGCACCTGTTTTGTTAATTCTTTCCTTGTTTTGTTTATAATTATTAAGACAAAGTTTGTTTGAAAAGTTGTAGGAAAAAGTGAAAAACTTGGGTTAAAACATCTCTATATAATAATGTGAGGTAGAAGAAGTACAGAGGTCTTAAAAAATATCGACAGAATTCAAAGTTTGACATATGATTGTTCAATTTGCATTTTATTTCAGCCATCATATTATACTTTTCAGATCTAGAAAATTGCATAGTTTTTTTGTATCATCGAAATGTTAAGATGTAATTGACTGGTACCTAGTACATTGGATGAGCTAAGTGAACGAAATAGAATTACATATTTACATAATTTGTAATTTCACCATTGGCTTAGCATAACGCTTCGTTTAAAGCAACCCTTATGTGTTATTACTATCAGAGTGAAATGGGGAGATATAATTCTATATACAGGAGGGCTTATAGCCGCAACTTATGAGGTGTTATATAGGAGTGCGTCAAACCGTAAGGGTGGCCTATACCCGTATAAGCTAATCTTCTAAGCCAGTTGTATGGTATCAAATTCTATATTAATTATTTATGAAATTTAAGTGTTATATACTAACCCTTACTAGTATTATAAATGAGAATGTGAGTTTGTTTGTTACGCTTTCACGCCTTAACGACTCAACTGATCATCATTAGATGTTGTATGCACGTTGTCAGGGTTACAGAACAGAAAGGGTACCTTTCATTGAGAGAAACACTACTGTTTTGGAAGAATACGTCAAATCTCTATTAATTCGAGCGAAGCCACGAGCAAAAGCTAGTATATCGTAACTTGTACTGTTGACGGGTTATGCAATTTCGATTGTATGATTCACAAATGAATATATCTAAGAATAGCTTAGAATAGTTTAGCTAGGTCAGATCCGCGATTTCTCAGGTAACAGCCCAAGCCGAGGTGTGCCGTGCGCCCTTGAGCATGTTACCTAAAACTAAAATCGGCTGAGTGCCTTAATCGCTCGCCTTAGTAGTCCGGTGAAGCTGTAGAGGCCTCCAGAAAGGCCGTAGTCAGTTCGAGGAAAAAAAAAAGTGACGATATAAAATATGAAATTGAACCCTACGTAGTAAATGAGTGCGAAACCACGAGCAAACCTAGTATAATAAACAATGGACTATTTAATTACAGATCGGTAATAGAAGATAACGCGGGTTGGCCGCAGAATTATAATGTCGACCAAATCGCGTCAGTAAGCCGAGGTGGATCTCTTCCCAGACCGCCTTCGATAATACCGTAAGTACATAATTTATATCTGCTGCCACATCATAAACAATTATCACATCAAAAAAACTGAAGAAGGAAGTAATATCTATATGGTTAGTTTTTGTAGTTGTTTGTAATACAGTTTGTAGTATCGTAGAGTCTCACTAACTCGACGTTATTTATAACCAGTGGGTGGCTGATTATTGGATTGTATAGAAAACCTGTATAAAATGTTTAAATGTTATATAGAGTACATACGAAGCACTTTCAAATGGTACCTTCGTAATATATATTTTTTAAAGTGGGGTGCCACGTTCACATAGCTGAGTTTGAGCGTAGAGTGCCTGATTAATTAGACTCTATTTTACTTCGTTTTTATACATCACATCTGATGATATAAATAAAATTACTTAACAAACACAAAGCATGATTAATTTTTATATATATCTATTTAACAAGACAATTGATTTTTATCAATTACATCAATACCATAATAACAATGCATGTGACGTTCCCACAACTGAGCGATATATTTTCTATTTATATTACTACTTATTAGCACTAATGGCGAGATTTGAAAATTCATGGAAAAGCAAAACAAACGGAGCGACACCCCTCACACTAAGTAAACAAATAAAAATCAATGAGTGTAGAACCTTGGCCTTTTATAAGACTTAAATGGCGGTTTTTTTTTATGTCATTGGTGGCAAACGAATGAACAGTGGTGATAACTTAAAATCAGGTGACCCACATGTTCGTTTGCCACCAATGACATAAAAAAAAACCGCCATTTAAGTCTTATAAAAGGCCAAGGTTCTACACTCATTGATTTTTATTTGTTTACTTAGTGTGAGGGGTGTCGCTCCGTTTGTTTTGCTTTTCCATGAATTTTCAAATCTCGCCATTAGGGTCGCGCGTTGTCGTGCAGGATCAGCGGAGACAAGCGATTGACCAATGCTGGTTGGACCTGTGCCAGCTTCTCCGTTATTGTGTTCAGTTCTTCATAGTACACATCTGCAATAATGCTCACCGCGTTTGGTAAGAAGCTGTGATGAATCACAACGGCGCTAGACCACCAAACAGTGACCATCACTTTTCTAGGGGTAAGTTTTCGTTTAGGGCATTGTTTAGGTGCTGAACCAGGATCCAACCAACTTGGTGAGCGCTTGAATCCAGAAACAGAATCCATTTTTCATCGCAGGTAACAATGCGGTTAAAAATTCCTTCATTTGTGTGTCTGTTGAGCAGTGCAAGGCACGTCTCGACGCGTACTTCGAGCTGGCGATCATTGAGTTCGTGGGGCACCCATTTGTCAAGCTTTTTTACCTTGCCAATTTGACGCAGATGGACCAATATTGTTTTGACGCTAACTTCCACAATTTTAATAAGCAAAATAATTACGTAAAGCCTATAAATTTTGAACTGCGACGCGAAAGGATTTCGCTTTCGCGTGTATTTTCATAGCGGACCGTAATAAGTAAGGGTCTCACTAACGCTCGCTATTTGTGTATTCTCATATCACGAGTGTCGGTGCCACGTCATGCGGCATAAAGGTTAGGGGGGTAAAATTAAAAAGGTCGAAATGTTTTCTCGTGGGAGGCAGTTCCTCTTGTGCTCACAAACAATTAAGAACCTCCAACACGGTGTGTCGTAAATATTTCAAATCGCTTTGTTATAGCTCCCGTGAATTATGATAGTCGTGGAGTTTTGTTTTGGCTTGTGTCACATGAGGAGATGTGGGTAAGTGAAAAGGTTATTGTTATTAATCGTGGTAGGGGTATCCGAGTAAGTGGAAGGAAAGGATGATGTGATTAAGTGAATATATATGTAACCCATGTGCAGATTTTTTGTTATTCCCGCAATATGGCGCTTAATAATCACGTTTATAATCCCAAACCGCGGCAAAAGGACGATTGACGAACGCGATATAGTACTGATGAATAAATGGTTGTTCCTGAAAAATATTCTGGTTATTTATTTTTGAAATAAATAAAATTGCAATTAGTTAATTAAGTGGCATCATTTTTAACTTGATTCGTTTGAATATCAACAATGAAAAAACGGAAGGATAAAAAATATTATTGAATGAATGAATGGCACTTTTTTTTTTGTTTGTACACTGGCGAGTTTAATGCTATAAAGCATTTTCTTCCAGCTAACCAGCGGTATTGTTGTCAATCAAATAGTTTTGTAGGTAGTGCATATACAGGGGTCATATATATACATAAATTATTAATTTCCTTATTTTATTTGCACATTTATCTAAGATTAGTTAATTAATAAAACTGTTTAATATATCCTTATTAAACTAAGGATTATATCAATAAACATCGTAACGTAATAACAAGATAACTAAAACCTGTCCATGGTTTGCTTAAAATAGTAAATATACCTATTTTTTAACTGTCTGCGTTATTAGCCTAGCGAGGCCAACAGCTTCATTAGACTACTAAGGGGAGCGCTTAAGGCACTCTGCTGATTTTCAAGTGAATGCTTCTACAACCCTATTGCGATTTGAAATACGATGAAATGAATAAGCGACATTAAACATAGATAAACATATATACCGTTAGGATTTAAAGTGCGAGAGAATGAGATAGAATAAATTATACGGTGTTTTATTCGCGGTCTCATCACGTGTGTTTGAGTGATATGTGTTTTGCGGAAGCTGGGAAAAGGCGTCATAACCAAGGGGAATGTTTTTTGTAACGTGTTTATATAAATATTTTATCATCTTTTGGAGGTTTCACTCCTGCCGTGTGTGAAGAGCACACTTGTTTTTTCTTAGAATCTTGCCCTTTATCCCTTAAGGTGACATCGTCAAATGACAATTGGCTATTAATGAATGTGTAATAGATAAATACGAAAATAATTTTCCATTACGACGTGACTTTGCTCTAGTTATAATGCGAAGTATTAATAAAGGCACGCGCGTCGCGGTTTTTGAATGACCACGCTAATGACCTCCGCTGTTGGACAGAACATGCCGAGTAATTACGCCAAAGAACGAAACTGTGTTACTTTATTGTGATGCTAATGGATGAAAATATTATCGCGTAGCACACGATTTCTGTTTCATGAATTACTACAATATATTATAGCTAGAATTTTTATAAAGCTGTGTATAATTTGTGTCAAAATCGAATTAAATAATGTTTTTATATTTGAGTTTTCAACTGGAAATAAAATATTCAAAGTGGTTGAATAGCGGACAATAATTTTAACTATTGAGATACTTCAAATTATGCGTATAATTCAAGGTGTTTAATTCATTCGGACCATTTAAATATTCAGCTCGACATTCGAATCAATACATTGAGGAATAATTCGAATATCCGAACCCTCCTAGTATAAATAGTTCGAACAATAGCTTTTTGATTAAATATACGTCGTTTGACACATTCGATAATATAATGAGTTTAGTTATTTCAAGTATATCCGCAACTGTATTTTTATGTCACAAAAGGAGGCAAACGAACAGGTGAGTCACCTGAAGTTAAGTGATCACCACCGTCCATAGACACTAGCAACACCAGGGGAGTAACAAGTGCGTTGCCAGCCTCTGTATGGGGGAGGGGCTAGGGAAAGGAGAAAGGGAAAGGAGATGGGCCTCCGGCGCTCTCACTGACCGAACGAAACGCAACAATGCAAGCACTGTTACTTCACGTTGGTGTTCTGTGAGAGCTACTACTACTACCCAGGGCGAGTCGACCCATTCGTGCTGAGACTAGTAATACCTACAGCGTGGATCTACCACCTAAAAAAATTGAATTTTGGTAATGGCAACAACTTAATTATGTATTTCATACAGACAAAGCGATGACAAAAATAGATAAATATGGATTTCATGGCAAATACAGATTAAATACAAGTTACAACCAAGCTGAACAAAAAAAAGCAGATTCTGTAGATTTCTTGGTATTTGAACTCACTAATACGTCCGGTGTGACGTAGCTTTGAATCGGTTTTATTAAGAAGGGACCATAGCCCAACATCGTAAACTTTGGAGGCGAATATTATGATGTTCTTGCCCCCCTAACCCCAGTGCTTTATGAGTGATGCGCGCACAATGACAGCCAGTTATCATTTTATTCATACGTGCTCGTCCACTGGTCGAAATTCGACCATAAAGAAAAAATGAGTGCGTTTAACCGAGTAGTCCGGTGAAGGTGTTAAGACCTTGATAGGTCAATAGCGTAGTCAGTTCGTGAAAAAAAAAAGCGTTTAACCATCACACGCGATTGAAGTAAAACTTCTTTGGCGTTATAAGAGATGCCTATATTTTATTTACTTTATAACAAAGAGTTGCTAATAATATTTTCTGTATTATTTAAGTTCCGAATTAGCTGATAGATGGCGCTACAGATAATGAAGCTTTCATTTATTTTGTTACTTATAATGTAAGTACATTGAAATCAGATGGCAGCTAGGTCGCGCGCCCATAACATATACATAATTAATTATTTTGTATGATATTTCTTATTATTCAATTTTATTTTTTTATTTCAAAAATATCTAAAAACCGGATGGTACAGAAACGTGACGTCATATTGCCGTAACGGACTTCCGTTGCATTGTCGTCCAGTTACCTCCTAGTAGCGCCTAAAGAAGTTTTACTTTAAAAAATGTAAAATGTAAAAAAATGTATTTTTTTTTTGGTATTTTTACAACAAAGCTTGTCAATAGCTAGAAAAAAAAATGAATAAAATCGGCTGAGAAAAGGAGGAGGAAGATGTTCTTAACTGTTTACCCACTGCCTATTTATATATAGATAGGAGATGCAGACACTAAAATAACAGACAATTCCATGAATTTCAAATCCTTATTGGCGCATAAACGATTAGAACGGTTTCGAAAGAATGATTGAGATATAATCGCGATCGAATAACTAACAGTTTACTAAGTTGCGTTTATTTATGACATGGCTTTTAACTTAGAAAAATATGTTCAGGATAAATAACGAAAATAGCATTACTTTAGGCATTTAGATTTTATGCAACACATGTGAATAAAACAAAGCTCGAATTGACTCACATTTAGATGATTATGCGTTTTGTATTGTATTTTTAAAACATTGTTGGAATTTTATAAAAAAAAAATATAATTACTTGATGGATTTCAGTAATCTTTTTTTAGTTTTACTTTTTAGAGCCTTGATCGTTATCTTCTTTTCATTATCATAATTTTAAAAGTTTTTAAAGTTTAATACGTTAAAAGTTATTAAAGTTCGAAGAAACACCCATTTTCATGAGCATTACAAAAGATTTAAAAAAATATGTAAGCTATTGTAAATAAAGTTTATTTTGACTTACATTTTTTATATTTATCCTTTTGTACATAAAATATATTGTTTTGCGTAAACAACGCAGAAAAAGTCGCGGGTATCAGCTAGTATGATCATAAAACCGTAAACAAGATCTATCATAACAGAGGTAGGATTATCAAGACGTCTATTAACCTGTATTAAGTTTGCTTATCCTAGGTAATCACTCACGATGTTAGCTAGCATCCTAAGTTAACAACCGAACATCCATCAAAATGAAGAACCTATATTCCTAGAAAAATATGTACATACTCTACCTATTCAATGGTCTTTCTTGTTATATTTTTTTGTAAATAATGAATTTTCTGATATATCAAATATTAGTTGTATATTCTATCACAACAAGAACATCTAATTTAGACATAAATCAGTTTTTTTTGCTTTTTTTTTGGCGGGATCTTGGTCTGTCACGTAGTGGATTTTATTTTTTATTCATAATCTTGTGTTACTTGACTCTATATTGTGTAAAATTTGTGGTGTTTTATGTAATATAGTTTGTTTATTGTGCATAAGTGAAGTGAATGGAAAATAATACCACGGACCATGAATTCTGAGATGCCACAATCTTGTTAAAACATTAACATTGACATGATCTCACGACACTAACTTGTAATACTATTAAATACTCGACAATGGCAGTAATAATCTAAAAGATTGGTTGCCAAAAATAAAGTAAAAAAAAAACATAAATCAGAGAAAAGTCGAAAAGTTTGTAGAAAAGTGTAATTAGAGAACAAAAGCTTAGATATGAATAACAAGGTAGTACTTATCGATAAAGGTGACTGGTCTAGGACTGAAATTGTTACCGCTTTGAGACTTCGTTCCGGACATATTCCGCTTAATAAATTTGCCAATTTAATGAATAAGATACAATCACCTCTGTGCACTGAGTGTAACAGAGTAGAAGATGTTTATCATATAATTGTGGAATGTGTCCGTAATGAAGCAGAAAGGCGAGAGTACTGCCTAACAGTAGGTAAGGATTTACGTTGCGTTGGGGTCTGTAACGGCATTTTGGCTTCACCTTTGTCGGATGAAGTCAGGATGCTGTACAGGTTAGCCAATGTTGCTATCAATAGGAGGTAAATTGTGATTATATGTGTGTAGTATCTAATATATATGCCTTCCAATAAGGGTGGCATGGTCGCTTTGTGACCAAACCCTTAAAAAAAAAAGAATAAAAAAAAAGGAATATATAGTACTTCATATATGGTATAGAGATGAAAAATATAGATGGTACTTACATATTGTAAAATGTGATGTCTCTCTGTCTATTTGTTTATTTTCTTCTGTTCTGCAGACTCTTGGTACACCTTTTTTTACTTTGTTTTTTTTTTTAAATTATTATTGTGTACGTCAAAAATCGTATCTGTGAGCAATTATCGGGTATATATATTTATATATATCAGGATATCAGCATTGTCCGTCGCCCTGGCAGTTTAAACTGCACAGGCCCATGTGGTGGAGACGCATTGTGCCGATGCGATTCCCACAGTTCGTCAGGGAGGTCCAACACCCACTATCCCTTTGAGGGATCTACCATCTTTGACCCCTCAGACCGCAGTCAGGGCCTCTTGAAGGGCTTACACCTGTCGGGGAGCAGACGCAGTGCCAGCCGGCAGTCCCTGCTCCCCCACCTAAAAAGGTATACGAAGGGACCATGGGGTTTTAGTCTGTGCAAATCGGACAGAACTCATCCTCAGCTGCCCGACGGGATGGGTATCTGTTAGGGATCTCCCCATGTATAAAAAAAAGGATATCAGCATTGCATCATCTATCTTCCATATTTAATGAATATACATTTCATTTGCGGCAAAACTACTGAACGTATTGGCATAGAATAGAAATTTGTCATAGATGGTTTTAATTTACATATTTTTTGTAATGCCCAATACAGCGAGATCGAAACAGCTAGTATGTAATATATATGAAATTCGCACTTATTTTCATAATAAATGTACTATTTCCAGCCCGAACCGAAACAATATTCGACGCTCCCGGTGATGTTTCAACCTTTTCCACCGTACCATCAGTTCATAGCGGCACAAGCAGCTCCGGCTCCGATACACTACCCACCACCGATAGCAGCAATGCAAAGCCACACGACCACACCAGTGCCACGATCAATGCAGAATGAACAACCAAAAGTAGTTCTTATAGGTAAATATTTACTAACTTATTTCTCTGTCGTACAGTACATCTTTATAATAAAATATAATTTATGCAATAATTATTTTTATTTGTAAATAGTTTCGCACTAATGCACCAACGAAGAAAATTAAATTATATGATTATATGACTCATGTGAATGAAATAAACGATTTTTTAAACATTGACCTGATGATTACAAACACTACAAGTCAAGTAGTAGTAGTAGGTACAGCCTGAAGGTGCAGGTGATTTTTATAATATGAGTATAATTATTGTCCTTTTGGTTTCTTTTAATATAGAAGCATGCGACGTGCTCAACATGTGAAATACATGAAATAAAGTTACAAAAAATTATATTATTTGAATTTTTTTGTAAAAAAAAACACCATAGTATATTTTACATACGTTAAAAATAAAATATGGTCCTATATTGGGATAATTACAATATACTTCAGATAAAATTTTACCATTACAGATTCCATAAAAAAAGGAGTTATGCGAACACAAGCCACTCAAACTGATGTGTGTCTTGGAAGAAAACCGTTACCTCCAAACTATTTATCATTAAGTCCAATTGTAGATACACTGCGCTAAATTAAAAGCTACACTTAAATAAAACTCTTTAGGTGCAAGTTAATAAAAAAAAAACGAATATTTTCGACATTAATACTACTCTTAGGTATCCAGATCTTTTAAATACATCCTATTTCACAACATTCATTTCTTTAGTAGTAGTCATTGGCAAAATTTATTTACACTATCTTTTTTTTTTTAAAGAAACATTTTTCATCATAATATTACTTTTTCACGATCGAAAATAGTAATCAATTATAGGTAACAAAAAAATGTATTGAAAACTTTACAAGAAAAATATCTGAAAGTAAATTTTACTTCAAATTTTCTTAAAAGATTCAATTTTTTTTTCATTAATATATTTTGTGGAAGAAGTATGGATAATTATACTTCTCATGGATGACGTTGTTCTATGTTTATTTCAATTACAGAAAGGGGCAGTTTGAGCAGTTTATAATACGGGGCCTCGAAAATCATTAACGGCTAAGTTCTAAAAATTCGGCATCTTAACTCTTCCCTCCCAATGCCGCAAAAACTTAGATAATGTTTTAGGCCCACTAAAACCAGTTACAGTTTTATAGAATATTATTAGGGTTTTATAACAAAGTCCTAAAGCACATTACCGATTTGCCAGCTAGTGCATTCAAACACTCTAGGCATCCATCAAAAACAAATGTAACAAATGTTTGCAAAATTATGTAGAATGGAAAGATAAATCAGGTCGAGTTTCTTGCCGGTTCTTCTCGATGACTGTGTTGTTTTCCGAACCGGTGGTAGTTTTGACGTACATAAACGCCTTCTCAGGGACTAAATTCAGCAAAGTATTTTTGATTTTGTTTTTGCTAGTAATCAAAAACTAGGTGAAACTAAAGAATCCACATAAAGTGCGTGTAGGTGAATTTCATTGTAAATGAAATCGTACTGTAAGCGTTGTTCACTTAATACGTATTAGCTAATATTGTTAAAATGAACTGCATTCTGAACAGTTTTGCGTAATGCTTCTACTATTTTGTTATTGTTTTTTTTTAAATAATTACACAAAACGTTTTAACATTTTTCGGTGGCCCTAATAAAACTTGTTCGAAGGTCCAAAACATCACCATTAACTGCTCCTGCAGTAATGCAGCTGTAGTGATTGGTTAGCTACATTTACTCACACAAGAAACGTTCAAGCCTGGTTCCCAGGACATCAGCATTGTCCGTCGCCCTGGCAGTTTAAACTGCACAGGCCCATGTGGTGGAGACGCATTGTGCCGATGCGATTCCCACAGTTCGTCAGGGAGGTCCAACACCCACTATCCCTTTGAGGGATCTACCATCTTTGACCCCTCAGACCGCAGTCAGGGCCTCTTGAAGGGCTTACACCTGTCGGGGAGCAGACGCAGTGCCAGCCGGCAGTCCCTGCTCCCCCACCTAAAAAGGTATACGAAGGGACCATGGGGTTTTAGTCTGTGCAAATCGGACAGAACTCATCCTCAGCTGCCCGACGGGATGGGTATCTGTTAGGGATCTCCCCATGTATAAAAAAAAAGGATATCAGCATTGCATCATCTATTTTCCATATGTAATGAAAATACAGTTCATTTGCGGCTCAATCACGTCAAAACTACTGAACGTATTGGCATAGAATAGAAATTTGTCATAGATGGTTTTAATTTACATATTTTTTGTAATGCCCAATACAGCGAGATCGAAACAGCTAGTATGTAATATATATGGAATTCGCACTTATTTTCAAAATAAATGTACTATTTCCAGCCCGAACCGAAACAATATTCGACGCTCCCGGTGATGTTTCAACCTTTTCCACCGTACCATCAGTTCATAGCGGCACAAGCAGCTCCGGCTCCGATACACTACCCACCACCGATAGCAGCAATGCAAAGCCACACGACCACACCAGTGCCACGATCAATGCAGAATGAACAACCAAAAGTAGTTCTTATAGGTAAATATTTACTAACTTATTTCTCTGTCGTACAGTACATCTTTATAATAAAATTTAATTTATGCAATAATTATTTTTATTTGTAAATAGTTTCGCACTAATGCACCAACGAAGAAAATTAAATTATATGATTATATGACTCATGTGAATGAAATAAACGATTTTTTAAACATTGACCTGATGATTACAAACACTACAAGTCAAGTAGTAGTAGTAGGTACAGCCTGAAGGTGCAGGTGATTTTTATAATATGAGTATAATTATTGTCCTTTTGGTTTCTTTTAATATAGAAGCATGCGACGTGCTCAAAATGTGAAATACATGAAATAAAGTTACAAAAAATTATATTATTTGAATTTTTTTGTAAAAAAAAACACCATAGTATATTTTACATACGTTAAAAATAAAATATGGTCCTATATTGGGATAATTACAATATACTTCAGATAAAATTTTACCATTACAGATTCCATAAAAAAAGGAGTTATGCGAACACAAGCCACTCAAACTGATGTGTGTCTTGGAAGAAAACCGTTACCTCCAAACTATTTATCATTAAGTCCAAGAACAATTAAAAGGGTGATTATCATTTAACATTTTAACATTCTACAAAAGAAAGCAACGACTGAGTTAATTTTGAGAAAATTTCATTAAACATGATTATAAATTTCCGCACCATATGGCGTGACTCTTGAAGAATGTTTTTATTTTTTATTTTATACTATAATGTTTGGAATAATTACAACTTGATTTACTCTCTGAAAATATAGGTAAAGATGGTTGCAGCAGGAGTCCAAACAAACGGATACACGGTAGGTGCGAGAAGACTTACTAAATCGTTCTCAGAAGTTGGAGGCGATCGTTTAGCTGGACGTGATAATCAAAATGATATTGCCGTTACTGTGGAAAGGTAAAAACTATTTAAATCAAAATACATTAACATGCATTCAAAATAGTAATTATATGTTTTTCTTCAGTTTCATGGGAAATGATCACGAAAAACTTCATAGAACACAATCAGAGGAACCACCAAGATCGCCCCGATCACCAACAAATGTTATACCTTCATCTCCTCTCATGCAAAGGGGAGATTCCGACGATGTAACTTCATCATCTGTAAAATCTATCGCATCATCTCAAATAGATAAATCATCTGAACTAAGTGCATTACAACGACAGACTCAAGAATATTTTCAACAAAACTTTCAATTTATACACGAAAGTGATAGAGATGACACTATAAATAACGATATTGAAACAATAGAAAAAAGCATGGCATTGAATCGTAAAAACCTAGAGTATTTACAACAAGAGATAGCTAAACAGACAAAGGGTGGTGATAAATCGTTAAGGTCGATTTTATCAAAGAGTACGAGTGATGCTTCGCAGAAAACTATTAATTCCTCTCATCCGTTTTCAAAAACATCGACAATGCAATCGGAACCGTCAACAGAAACTTCGGCAACAACTACTGATGATAGTGAGAAGAATGAAAAAGAAATTATTATTGATTTTGAACCAAGGCCCGATGATGAAGCAATGCCATTTACAACGATGCGTAGGAAAAATAGAAGAATTTTGCAAAAAACTCTTTCAGAGGGTGAAATTTTGTTAGATGTGTAAGTCTTATGACATACTTTACTTAAACTATACTCATATAGCTAGGTTGATTATATCCATATATATAATGAATAATACAGTTGTTTTTGCGTCTTAATTGAAATTTATATTATTTTCAGAAGAAGAACAGAAATATATAGCACTGAAGGAGTAAAGGATGCTCCATTAGTCATGTCCACAAGTCAAGAAAATATGACCAGAGAAGACCGCGAGAGAGAAACATTATATAAACAATATATTGGTGATAATTATGTTCAAACCCCAATAAAAGATGAAGGCATATTTGGATTTGAACCAGATGGATCATTTAGGTGAGAACGAAATTTTTACTTAAAAAGTATAGCACAAACACACCGCCACATCCATCCACAGACTGGCACATTTTATTACACTACATAATTTAGATTTATAGTTGCATAGCCTGTTATTTATATTGTATTATTAGCTAAATAAAATTGATTGCATAGCCTTCATTCACGCTCACCCATGTAAATCTCTTCATAGTTCTTCAGACGGAAATGCACCATATGAAGACTTTCACGAAAAGTATATTAGTTACAAGCATGAACCATTTAGAAATCGAAGCGTAAGTTTCGAAGAAAAATGCGAAATTATTATTAAGAACGATGAAAACCCCGAAGAAAGGTATGCACGACATAACACATATACGCTTTTTGTATCTGACCATAAATAGCTAAAGAAACTTAGTGCTAAAATAAATCCAGTTGATAATGTATTAGAACTTTCTAAATATAGTAAAGTATTTTCTGTAAAGAAATGTATTGGTAATAAATTAATTAATGTAATAGCAAATGTAATTTTTATATAAGATTATTATATAATTGTTATTACATTCACTTTAAAAAATATAATTTTTGGTATTTTACAGTACAGCAAAATCCAGCCCCGGATCACCAGAACCAATTACTCATGAAGACACGAATGGAGAACAAAAACTTAAACGAGCAGTTATATCGAATAATGTTACTACAATTCTAACACCACTCGAAAAGACATCGCCTTGTGCATCTAATGAATCTCTGACTGTTGATCCATCGAGGTCTATATAACTCAATAAATATCATAATAAATATATTGGTAACAAACAATAAATATTCACAGATAAAATTTTATTTCAGAGATCATTCGGACGGTTTGTGGAACGAATCTCAAACAACAGTACTGCAAGTAGATTCCGGAACAGAAAATGGAACCGTTATAAGGTTATAATAATTTTTAATATGATGTTTGCAATTTATAAAATATTTTATAATACTTTGTTTTCAACTAAAAAAATATTTTTATCTTTAGTTCGTCTGATGTAAGTTCGTTAGCTGCATCACCTGGAGCGTTAGCATTATTGACACCAACTTCCAGAAGAAAACAGCTATTGTTATTGCAACATCAACAACGTTCATCATTAGACACAGATGCCTTGGAAGAAGAATTTGATGCGTCGCAGGTTTGTGTAAAAAATAACATTAATTTATTATTTATACATGTTACTGGTTAGTTTTACAGACTATTTATTTACAGAGTCAGTCTCCTACATCACCAAGAAATAAATTAGAAACACCGAGTACAAGTTCTGCACAACAAAGTAGAGCATCATTATCTCCTCCTGCAGTTGTGCCAAATGTAATACTTCCCATAACTAAACAACCCACTATATCAAAGACTGTATCACCCATAGCTCCACCGAAAGTAAAGCATACGCCAGCTATTGCTATTACTCATCCCAGTTTAGATTTGGCCGATGTTCCATTCAAAAGGACTGCGAGTTTCATTAATAAGAAACGAGAAAGAGCACTAAGTCCTTCAAGGAGGAGGGAGTTGCAAAGAAAGGCAGTACAAAAGGAACCAAACGGCACCATACCCAATCAGATTATTGAATCTTCGTCTGAACAACCTGTGGTAAAAGTTAATAGTAGTGAAACAAATTTAGCTAGAACAGATTCTGGGAGAATAAATAATACAGATGTATCGGAAAGCACCACAACCACTGAAGATTATGTTACAGCTAATTCTGATAGCTCTAAGAAAAGCAATAGTAAAAATCAAAATCCAAGTAAGTATAAAATAAATATCGATAGTCGGTAGAGAGTTTTGGTTTGATTTACACTGTTCCCTTTTTTCAGATCAAGAAAATAACAAGGCTCAAGAAGGTTCATCATTTGAAAGCGCGTCGAGTCTTTATTCATCCACTCGAACAGATAATATTGCTGAAGATTTTATTGTGCCAAGTTTTTCACCGCCTTTGCAAATTAATGATAATTTTATTGTGCCAGATCTATCATCTCCTCCGTTACCATTGCCTGATAGAATACCCAGGGCTGTAGTTGAACGAATTGAAGTAAAAGCAGAAATTAATATGACCAGTGAAAACACTAAGAGAGATAAGACTGATAGTAGCATAAAGGAATCAATTACAAAACTGTCAAAGGTAAATTTTGCAGATTTAATATATTGTAAATATTGTTCACGTATTGTTTTTTTTAATGGTTGAAATTTACAAATTAGTGCACTTATGTCAAACATGGATACTCTTTAATGTTAAATGCCTATACTATTTCTTATATTATTCGATCACAATAAGAAGAACTGATTTGATTTACAACAATAATGACCGCTGAGCAATGACTTAACATTGATAGTTCTTGCCAAATTGCCGTTCTACATTCTACAAGCACTCCTTATTAACAAATAACTTTTGATAATTTATGCTTGCTATAATATAAATTATGTTATAGATGCGTGGAACAATGAGCGGTAAAAGTAGTTCAAGTGGAAGTTATAGTATAGGAGGTTCAATTCCAAATGTAACAGAAGATATTGGAGATAAAACTCCTACCGAAAACGGCCCCGAAATAACAGAAAGAACAGACCTTAAAAAGAAAGAGGAAAAAGTTACAAACGTTGAACCTGAGCAGTGTGTACCGAAAATGACGGTAAAAAGACAGTTAAATATAATCATACTAAATAATATGTTTAAAATATGAAATAACATCTTCGTCTATTTCATAGGGTTCGTTATCTGATGATGATAGAAGTGTACATTATTCATCGTCAGGATATTACGAAAGTCCCGTCGAAGATGATGATGATGGTGGTCTGAGTAAGATTTTTTAAATATCAAGTTAATCTATTAGTTTGATAATATCTTGTTTATGATAAATGATAGCTAGGTATATAAATCACCGATTTTTAGTATCTTTTTCTGAAAGTATAATCAACATATTTTAGTAAATTAAGGGAAATTAATTATATTTGTTTCTTTTTATTTCTATATTAAGGTATAGTGTCTATATTAATATGAGTGGCTTCAGTGTGATTTTAATTGATGATTTACTGTGTTATTTTTAATTTTTATAAGTTACTAGCTGCGCCCGCTAATGTAAAAACGCAGCGATTAATAAAGTCATCTGAATATATTAAGTC
This sequence comes from Antheraea pernyi, assembly GCA_015888305.1. Classification (NCBI taxonomy): domain Eukaryota; kingdom Metazoa; phylum Arthropoda; class Insecta; order Lepidoptera; family Saturniidae; genus Antheraea; species Antheraea pernyi. The sequence continues at coordinate 202,745 of MU158995.1, forward strand.
AATTTACTTATCTACTTTTCTCTCTTGCTTAAGACGTGTACAATAACTTTTGATAGACTAAACTGATATAATTTAAAAAAAAAACACTAAATGTTAGTCGAAGATATGTTTTATAATTTTCTTGAAGAGGTTTTATCATGAACGCAGTATTTAAGCAGTGATGTGTGTTCATACAAAGAGAAAGACAGACATTTCTAAAATTGATTGAAATGTATTTTATTATTATTTTATTATAGATATATCAAATTAATTATGCTTTATTTTATAGCATATAAACATTCACAAAAATATCGATCATCAGGTAGACCAAAAGTTTGGGTAAGTGAAGAGAAACGGAGAAGAAAGAAAGCATTCACCCTAGAATTCTCTAAATCATGCGATGATTCTATTTCAACTTCCCAAGATGATTGGGGCAAGAAATTTAAAGATCCTGATACTATAAGTCAACGGTCCGATAGATGTATATCTAAAATCTCTACTTTGAAATCTCCCGCCGAAGAAAAAGGACTGGAAGTTAAAAAGAAAAAAACTCATTTTGCTGAGAAAGCTAAAACCATTCAATCTTCACCAAGAGATCCGATAGATGTTGATAAATCGATAAGAGATAAAAACAATAAGGAAAAAGACGAACATAAGAGAACAACTGATAGAGAACGTTACGTTAAAAGAACTAAACTAAAAGCTAAAAGTCCAACTCAAACAAAAACTTTCGACAATAGCCACAGTTATAGATCACAACATTATGATCGAAGAGAAGGTATAGGATCAAATATGAAACTGAATTTGAACATTCCGACTTCTGACGATTCCAGTGAACAATATAGGAAGGATGGTAAATAACATGCAGTTGTCTAATGAACGATCAATACAGCATACGTAAAAGTGAGAACATTATTTCATTGTTTTTACAGGTGCCAGCAACGGAAATATATCTCCAAGAAAATACAGAAGATTGCGAGAAAGTCCGAGAAGAAAAACATGTGCTAATATTATGAAATCCCCCACAACTGGTAACAGTCATTCGGGATATAGGTAAAACTATTTAACTGTGCAACTTAGCTGAAATTCAAATGGATTTTCCATTTTACTTTTTTTATTTTAGATCAAGACGAAAAAGCGGGTCTAATGAAAGTATATCACTTCCTGGGAGCTTACCTAGGCGAAAACAATCAATACCTACTATACCTTGTGTTAGTTCACTAGAGGCAGAGGACATAGAAACTACTAAAACTCTTACCAACGCAGGTACAAGATTAACACCTTTGCGTTATGTCAAAAGTCCAACAACTTCACCAAGACATCAACGCAAACAAGACCGAGGTACAATTTTACCGATTAATTAACTAGTAAATTTGTTATGTATGATTTAATCACTACTATGTTTATTTTCGCTGTATTTTCAGATGGAAAATTTGCGAAAGCCGCTTCTGCTGAATCTCTTAGATCTGTATCACCAGGATCAGATTCAGTTTTTTATTCTGAACAAACGGAACATAGTTTAACGGGAGCTGACGGTGAAGCGAAAGCACATTGCTTGCATTGCGGCAAAGAAGTCCATATTGTTACTGCGACTCATGAGCATGATAGTGTTGCTTCAAGAACGTCTCATACTGATGTATGTGTCCAAAGTGTTAGTTCATATCATATATATAAAAATATGCTTTACTTGGAGGATGAGATTAGATTTTAATATTTTGAGAAAAGTATTTCTTCATATAAAATAATATAGCTTTTAATTTTTTAAGAAATTATATAGAATCTTTATTTTGTATAATAAATTCAGATCATTTTCAATCATGGATTTGTTAAATTTTAACAAAATTTTAGGAATCATACGCGGATGCCAATACACCAGATATAGTGCCAGCGCCGGCAGGATTTGCCGATTCACCGTCTTGTACTTCCATAAAAAAGCAAGCAACAGGCACTAGATTATACAAGAAATTAGATAAAAGATACCGATCTGAAGATAAATCGAGGCACTATCGTTACAGACAAGACGTTCGGGCTAAGGTAAATAACAGTTAATGATCATTGCAAAATCTTAAAAGGTGCAAACCTGTTTCGGTAATGAACTACATATAACAATACACTGACGGTTAAAATGCATAAGGTACATATCATTCATTATAACAACAAATTAAGTTGTTGTTGATAGCGCTTTTGTGAAAGTTTCTGGCATAGTATCAGCAAGGACATTTCAATATATAATATTCCATATAGTTTTTAAGGAAGAACCCAAAAAAATATTTGGGTTACTTATCAATATTTTAGGGCTTAGGGTCTAACTAGTAATAAAATTATTAAAATTAAGGACTTATTACAATAAATCGCGGTAAAACACGAGGTTGTCATGGTATATCCAAGCATTTTCACGCATTTCTCGTGAAAGAATCTGAGACTCGATTAAATGCCTATTTTCCTATAAACTTGAGGTATATCGTATCAATATTACGTAAGAAATACTTCAAAGTGTTTATCATTTTTATAATTAAACTTTAATACAAGATTTAGTCTTATTATCGAAATAAAAATTCAATTTACAGATACATTGGAAAGTACCTGGTAAATTTAAACATACCTCCGATTCATTATTACAATTATCATTTCCAACTAGACATTCATTAACATCCACACACATTCCAAATTTCGATTTCCACTCAAAGCCTTTATCTTTACAATAGCAAGAAGTGTTCCATTTATTATTCATAATATCTTCGAAATGTTGGTTACTTTTACGATCAAATCTACAAGTAACGTTGGAAGAGCCTGTGTTGCCAAAAAAGCAAGGATTGCCTATATTTTCATGACATTGAGCAATATTTCTCACATGCTTCATTGGACAACAAGGATCAGGACAAAGACTGTAAATAGCGCATACAAATGATTGTCTATCATCGGCTCTCGGGTCACGGTTTCTTGCACCATTTATAGGATCTAAACAGTTAGCAAAATTGTCGCATCGTTCTTCCAGCATTGACAACGCAGGAATCTCAAGCATAGTGTACCAACACATGTAGTATGTAGCAGATATACGCCATTGAAATTTTTCTTTCGGTCCGTCGAATGGTATTCCTGTTTTGTCAGAATTTAATAATGCATCTTGGCATTCATTGTTTGTCTTCATTATAGTAGAATTATCGGTAGGAATTAAGTTTGTATTCAATTTTGTTGTAATATCGTCAGTTCTCCTGAACGGTATTGTTTCTACAACGCTGTGTAGATACATTATACACTTATAGAAATTTTGATAACAATTTTCGACAACTTTCCAATGCAATAATTTTAATGGAGGATTTGGAAACGTTTTATAAAACCCAATTGAGTCATCTCTTGGCTTATTTTTATAATACCGTCGGTCCCAGTCATTAAACTTGTTGTTTCGTAAAAAATAAGCAATATCTTTGAGAGCGGTTGCGACCCAATTTTCATCAGGCACTTGAAAAGAGAATTGTTTTTCTCTATCTACTGCTGGTATATGAGTTAAATATGTTTGTATTACATTTGAATTATTGTCTTCACTAGCAATGCTTGCATTTGAATTTACAATGCAAGTAAATACTAAGAATACGTCAAAGTATGTCGAAGAATTCATTGTGTCAAATGTCAAATAAACACACATTTTAATACTTAATTTCAACTAATTAGATAGTACAGATATAATCATGGTACTGTCACGTAATAAACGTCAATTCATACTGTCAAACTTCAAAATATATGAGTTTTTATAATCATCAATAGCATAAACGGCCAATGCTTATATAAAATCATAAATCTGTTTCAAATTTTGTTTCATATTTCTTCATAGCAACAATGAATTGTGTATATTTCAGTCCGAAGAAAGAGGAAAAGAAGAATATGCTGCAAATGAAAAACCAGCAGATACTCGGATAGCAAGATCTGCTGGAAATAGCTTGGACAAGCTCGCTGGTTCGACGGCCAGTGTTGATCCAGACGGTTTGTTCTAAAATATCAAAGACTTATTGTTATGTTATAAAATGTTAACATTTTTACTGTAATAAATTCACAAAAAATTATAATGGGTATTCCAAGGAACAAATTGAAAGGTGTGTTGCTGTTTAATATGTACTTCACAAAAAAAACCTATCGTTTTCTTTTTGTGCCATTAAATAAAACTTAAAAACGAAAATGTTTCAAGTTATTTATCATTGTGTTGATTTTAGAAATCTAATAAGTTCTTATCCATATAAAAAATTTGATTCAATTGTTTTCCTTAAAATTGTAAATAATTCAAAATAAATAATTTGATCTGCTATCACCATTGACAGACAAAAACCCAAGACACACAGTCTCGAATAAAAGTAGCCTCAAAAACCGACTGCAAAAACTCCCCAATAATACATACGTGGTTATAATTATGCGATAAACTTACGATTTTGTAAATTTGACCTTACCTGAAAGATTTAAAGTTGTTTTTAGAAGGACGCATGAGTGCATAATCCAAAATTATGCTCTCATTTTTGTGTGCCGGCTGTGAGACATTAAGTGTGCATCTTTGGTTTTTGTATATCAATGTCTATCACAATCAAATTTAAATGCTCACCTATATTGTATATATTCATACGTAATACAATGTGACAAAATAAATGGATATAATCTTTTATAGTTGGTCTCTATTTATGTAATTTGTTTTATTTATTACATGTGTTTTAATTGAAAGCAATAGTGTCGTTGACAAGTTTGCTCTAATAATTTACTAAGGCGCTTAGATTAAAACTAAAGACAAAATTCTAATACAGAACACGAAGAATGTTCTGGAAGCTCCGACGGCGCTGAAGGAGGTCGTGATGAGAGGGGCATTTACGCAACACCTTGGTGGTGTGGTAATTGGATTCTTCTTTCGGAAAACGACGACCATTGGACCAGGATTCCTCCAGGTAAATTAAATGATTTTTTTAACTGTAATTTTTTGTAATTATCAACTTAGAAAACGCTTTTAATATTTGATAATATTCATTTTACTTAAAACATTACAGTATACTTAAATATAAAATTGAATGATTATCTATTCTTTTATATAACTGTATTGAAACTTTTGATAGCACTAAAGTTTTTGATATAACACCATCAACATACAATAGGTTAGTATGTGATACACGAACCCTTTCAACATGTTACCGTTTCAATGAATACGTGTATTTCATATAGCTTAGCGGCAATTCGTAGCATTTAATTTAAAAACACTTTAACGAAGTTACTTTCCGATTTACTTTCCGTCTTTCCTACACTTGATGCTTCCCGTCCGCTTTATTGAGCATTAAAAATAGGACAAAAGATCAATGGAATCCAAGAAAAGACGTAGAACTATGTATAATACATTTCACATCGAATGATCACATTCCCATACCGATACGTTTAGTAGTTCTAACGTAATTGAACCTCAAAAAACCTTTGTCGTTGAAATACTAATTAAAAGTGAACGATTAGGAAGACGCTTAACCTTTTCTATCTCCATAACATCTTTAACTGGTTCAGCAAAGTCACTGAACGGTACCTGATGGAAAGTACAGTACAGTCCATAAGTAACGGCGATTGTCGGTGTTAAATAACAACGGCAATCGTCGCTATCATGCCGACCTGCACATGTGCCTCTTCACGCCTCGTTTGAAGGAATGCCTCTTCATAAGAAAATTGTCTTTGAAATCCTGCATATTTTTAATGGAAATTAAAATGCAAAACTTTGTTCAGATACTTTGGAAAAGGCAGATACAAGCAAAGATGACCCTACGGAGTCAGAAACAGAGTTCAATAAGAGATACGTCGCGTTGACGCACAGATTGGTTCATAGAAGAGCATGCATCGAGTTAAACAGAAGACAAGCGGACAACTCGTTTGGTAAGTAGAATTTTATATTTCCGTGTATATATATATAAGTGAATTACTTCAGATGAATAATTGTGAGCTAGGATTCATTTGAAGAAGGTCAAAATATTGGTTTATATTTACTTGTATGGGTTTTATAGTTTAACGTGGAGACAAACGAAAGATTATATCGACAGTTAACAAGTAGAATTAATAATACGAAAGGAATAATAATACATGCAAAAGTATTAAAACGTTTTTAGTTGTAAGTAAAAAGGAGCGAGTTGATCAGATGAGCATTTTTATACAAAACTTGTTTTGTTATATATGCTTAGTCTATATGTTCGGGTGTTTTTCTTAATTACTATATATCATATTTAGCTTTTTATATATACTAGTGGGCGCCCAGTGGTCGACATTCGACCATAATTCATTGATTTTTTTAAGTTTGAATTTTATTAGGGTTAATATCATTGTTGAATGTAGAATGAAAAAGGGTAATGGGAACGTAAAAGTAAAATAATACATACAGTCGAGCATAGCAACCTCCTTCACAACCTTTTTTGAAGACCTTTATTGGCAGATGTCAAAATGTCTTTTTTATTTACATGTGTGTATATGTTGTGTAAAATTGAAGCAGTAGTGTGAGTAATGCATATTTTAATAAATTTAATGTACTTCTAATGCATTTTATATAAAATAAATAGCTTTCTGCACTTTTCCTCAATATAAACTTTAACTACGCCAAATTTCACGTTCATCCGTTCACCCAATTCTGTTAAAAAGGGATACAAAGTTTAGGCTTCACGTATTAATATATATGATTATTGGGGGCAAACGAACAGGCGAGTTACCTGGTGGTAAGTGATCACTGCCGTCCATAGACACTAACAACACCAGGGGAGTTGCAGTGCGTTGCCGACCTGTGTTTGGGGGAGTGGGGGAGAGGAGAGGAGGCGAGGCATTGGGTATCCGGTGCTCTCACTGTACTCTCACGAAATGTAACAGTGCGAGCACTGTTATTTCACGTCGGTGTTGTATGGGTCGGGTGGTACTACCCCGGGCGAGCCGACTCATTCATGCGGAAACCAATAATAGCTTCAGCGTGGATGTACCACCTATAGAAACTTCTGTCATTCCCCACAATTAAACAAATCTTACACACCTCAATATTAAATTTTATCAAATCGTATAAAATGTACTCGAAAAACGTTTCCGTATATTCTGGGCTATTAAGTAAAAGTTGCTTATCCTTATAAACGATAGTTATATAATTTATGTCAAGTTTTAAACGGAACACCTTCTTTAATAGTTAACAGTTCAACCTATTTAATATCCTATCTAAAAATTATGTACTCGTGTTTATTTAAAACTAGCTATTACGTGTGACTTTGACTGCGTGGAATTTAGCAAAAAAATTGGTTCAGTGTAAATATCCGCGTGGGACGTACGCATTTCTGGATGACGCTTCTTTAGTTTATTACATTTGTGTGAACCCTTAATTTTTTTCATAATTTAATGAATTTCATAAATTAAGTTACTCCTCATAATTTATAATCAACTATCTGCCGGTAAAAATCCGGTCAAAATCGGTTGGACCGTTTCAATTATTTGCCGGAACTGACACACCGGATAACTACAAAAATAAAAATAGTTTTTCGTTATAAGCACAATAGTTATACATTTAGGGCGTTAAAAAAAATCCTCGGAACCACGCTCAAAAGATTCGTTTTAATGCCAAAATAGGCCTCTGAAAATATGAGCCCTTAATATTAATATTTAGGTTGTCCGCATCGCACTTTTCGATTTCCCATAAGAATAACACAGGAAAAAAGTTTTTTTTTCTTTTGATTTATATAAATGAACGATATATCGTATTGCAATACCCATTCATTATTTTTGTACATAATTTAACGTTCTACAAGCGTAGAACCTATTTAACCTATAAGGCCTATTATGGCATTAAAACGAAACTTTTGAGCGAGGTTTCGAGGAAAAATATTTTTTTTTAAACGCCCTATTATATATTTTCATATCCATTCATTGCTGTTAATTTGACATTAGAAAATCACTTCACCTTTTATGTGTATATATAGACTTTATATATCAAAGCTGGAAAATAATGCGCAAAGTCAATTACTATTTACTCGAATATCATTTCCAACATCGATATTATATATATGAATATTTCTTTAAATGTGAATTCACGTTCTAAATGCTAAAGTACAGTCTAAAATGTTACATAAGAAACACAAAAAAAAACCAAACATATTTATAATATTAACCTGAAGATTATTTTTACACAGGTGGTTGAAAAAATAATAAATAAAACACTCGATTACAAGATCCCAATCCGGAGTTATATCTACGTCAAGGACAAGAACTCTTAATCAAAATATAATGTAAAAATTAATATCCAATTAAGAATATCCCAATTTTATAATCAAAATACTCGATAACTAGCTTGGTAGAAAATAAAAACAAGACGCCTCTTATCAGTATTTTGACAACTTGATAAAATTTAATGTTAACTAAACATTATATCAAAAATACTAATCGTTGTTATAATAATATGTAATTATAGTTCGAACAAAATATAAATAAAAGATTATATAACATATTCTTATACTGTTCAACTAATTTATATTATATTATATTAGTTCAACGATTTATATGAAAAATATGAAACAACATAAGAAAATTGTAATACATATTGCAATGGTCAAATGGTATACTTTATTCCAGCACCTTTTATCACTATTCTAAAATTATAATCTTCGCATTTTTAATTACTATAAATTGCCCTTCACAACAGATAGGTTTTGACCTAAAAAGATTAGGTCACAACTATTAAAATTTCACGTGAGTTAACTGCTCCACTTCGTACGATGACGTGTACGGCTATTTCTAATACCCTTTCTATTTTAATATCATCACCTTTTATTTTGAGTGTACCTATTGAATTCTTTCGTCCGACTCCCGGCGCGTAACGTTTCGCAAAGACATTTTTACCGGCCCATGACGTAATCCCGTGACTAACTCATGAAAAAATACGGCCTTGGCATAAAAGCCTAAGATCATAAGCATGCTACAGTTTATCTCTGAAAGAAAGCAGTAACAAATGCAAAATCGAAACAGGCCGATCTCGAGAGAACTAAATTTAATTTCACATTGCGTTACGGACGTCACTCTTCAGTTGTAGATCGTAAGCTACTGTGGATAGGTATTTTTACATCTGACGTTAGTGAAATGTGTAGTGCGTATTGATTTTTACATGAAAAACCGGTCGAGACAGCAATTAATGTACTGGATGACGTAATATTCTTACAGTGCATGCGTAGTAAAGTTTTGTGACAGATTCATGAGCGTATAGTTTCAAAAGCCTTGGACAAGTTTCAGAAATTCCCCGAAGATGGGACGCTCGTGTGAGTTTAGAACTTTTTATAAGACAATTTTTTTTTTCATTATCTGTTATTTTTATTTTATTTCGATTTCTTTTAGTCAAAGAAGTGTTAATGAATTCAAAAGGGAATTTAAGACAGAAATTGGAAGAGATATTCAAATTGATGCTGATCGTATGGTGTCGACAGTGCCAAGTTAGCAAGCTTGTGGCGCCGGAACCTTGTGGTAAAAAAATACCGTTTATTTGTCACTGCCAGTTATTATTTACTAAAACAAATAAAACCTTGAAAAGTTAAAGATATTAAATATAATACATTTTGGGTACTACTAATTCTTGCTACTGCTTTATACTTAATAAATTTACACCAAATTAGTAAGTTGTGCTTAAAGATTATATATAAGTTTAACCTATAAATCAATTAACAAAATAATTATTTTTATATTTTATTGACTATTTTACGAATTTTCGTTACGTTCCAGTTTTATTAATAACAGGCGTTGAATCCAAAATTCTTCTTAAATTATATGAACATCAAGAAACTTGTTTTTGCTTTTTCACGTAAAATATACATTATAATCTACATATATATAAATAGGCAGAGACAACAGTTAATTACATCTTACGACTCGGCCCTCTGTTTCTTTACTGATTTTCTTTATTATATTTTTTTTGTTTAGTACTCTTGGCGAGCTTCAATGTAATCAAGAAAATTTGGAATTTATAGTTCGTTTTTTTCCATACTATCGACGTATCGAAATCTTTTTTTTAACTCTATTCGTCATATTTCATGCAAATTACGCGTCTACAATCGACAATATGTTTACGATACACACCTTTTTATATAATAAACACGTAAAGAAAAAGTTTGTATCCTCATTACAGTCTAAGTACATTGACTACTCGACGAACACTATATTATAATTTTGTACGTTATGAATTACAGTGTACACATAAACAAGTTGAATCATTTGCAGACATAATCGTGTTTATGAACAACTAACCGACCCGTGCCCACTTCATTGGGCGGTAATAGGCATTATCAAGCTACAACTTTTCTCTAGAACTCAATCATATATATCTCATAATTAAGGCAGCGTTCGTAAGAAACGTTTTCGTTCGACCGTTTTTCTCCGACTCCCCAGATATTACCCCCTACAACCTCACAAACTTTACCTCTTTATAATATTAGTATAGATAATATAATTTGTTAATAGATTCTGCCCGCGACTTCGTATGCGTGGAATAGTTATTTTGGGCTAAGACGCAGCGGAAGCTCTCAAAAGGAAAATATACCCCGATTATAAAACATTTTTCATTGTTGCTCCGCTCCTATTGGTCTTAGCGTGATAATATATAGCCTATAACCATTGTCGATGAATGAGCTATATAACACTGAAAGAATTACTCAAATCGGATCATTAGTTCCTGAGATTACCCCTTACAACGCCACAACGTCACAAACTCACAACGTCACAAAATTTACCTCTTTATAATATTAGTTAGTATAAATTAATATCGTTAAAATTTGGTCAGTTTACAAATAATGTAAAATGAATGGAGCTTATATGAGATATTTTGGAATTTTGCCAAAGTATTAGTTCGTCAAGTAAACATTTGATTTGGGAATACATTACTTCAGACGTCGATTGGGTACACATAATTATGTATGTCACGGCCGAACGATTCTATAGAGTTTACTGCCATCTTCTAGGTCACTATTTAGATAAGAATACTCATATGCATATATAAATATCTATGTAAGAACGATGGAATTAACTACATCTTATTTACGCCCGTATGCTTCTACGGAATAAGGAGAAGCACTGACATTATCAAAGATAACGTTTATTAGTACCGTAGTAATTACTATTTAATCAATTTAATTGAAAAAGATTGTTTGATGAGAAACCCACAGCTTGTCTCATATTTTCTTGGGGTTTTTCAATTGTTTTTGATGTAAAACGTCTATTGGCGAGGGTTGACCTGATTGTTGGTGTGGCGAGACGTGGCGACGCGATGCCATACGCAAGCGACTGTGCGCAGTCTCTCTTGCTGCACTGCGCTCGCATATCTATAGTATATACAGTGTTGTTTACTACATTACACATGTGTTTCACATCTGCCAGGTGTCCCGTGACAGCTCAATTTTTTTTACTACTATCATTACTGTTCCTTAGAATTATCAACTTAATTTATGTAACACTGTATGATATTATCATAAATTTGTAACGCTGAAATTATCATAAAAATTTCTAGCTTGGCTTTTATAAAATAAAATATGTCACCAAGCACCTTCAGGTGTATTCTGTTGACTTCACTTTCGAGTCAGTTCTTTCTAGATTTAGCATGTTTACCATCTTGGACAAAATGGTCACACTAGATCAGGTATGATCAAACGCTACAACAATATAAAGAAAAGTTGGTTATCTCTACACGGTTTTAAATTTTTTTTTCAGGATAAATGTGTATTAATTTAAATTGGAAGAAGGCTAATTATTATATATTTGTGTATTAATGCAAATGTACATTCATTTAACTATTTTTCGTATATTATTGTGGATAATTATTTGATCGGGATGTCTTATTCCTAAGTCTCGGGTAATTTTATTAGCAGTTTGTTAATACTTTTTATTGCAGAAAGCGACAAAACTGTCGTCGTCAGGCGAGGGAATGAAGAGTTTGGTTTCCGCATCCACGGCAGCAAGCCAGTTGTAGTATCAGCGATCGAACCCGACACACCCGCCGAGACTTCTGGACTAGAGGTTGGAGATATTGTTATAGCGGTCAATGGTGAGCTAATTTTTTTTTAAATAATCGATATGAAGTATTTACTAGGTATTATAGAGAAGATCTGTCGCGGCATATCCTTCCTCACAGTAAAAAAACAGTTAACTCAATCCACACTTGTGGATGGTCCATAATTTAACCTACTTAATCCACATATAAAAACAACAAAAGGCGAGTTCACCTACAGTTAAATGGATACTGTAACTCATGGTTGTGTAAATCCACTACATTGTTTGATAAATTATAAATCTTCATCGGCAGTGAGTTTAAATGTTTTGATTTACAATTTTCATTCAGCTATGTTATTACGGTAGGAAGTAAGTATTAAAGAGGCATAAATAATGAAGTTGTCATAGGTGGCAAACGAACAGGTGGGTCGCCTGATGTTATGTGATCACCACCGTTCATGAACACTAACAACACCAGAGGAGTCGCAAGTGCGTTGTCACCCTTTGGGGAGAAGGGTTAGGGGGAGACGGAGAGGGAGAGGGGATAGGAGGTGGGCTTCCGGCGCTCTCACTGACCGAACGAAACGCAGCAATGCAAGCACTGTTACTTCACGTCGGTTTTCTATGAGAGGGTGGTACTACCCCGGGCGAGCCGACCCATTCTAAAAGTCCGCTAATGTTAAGGATATCTGCAGTATCTACTTTTAAACAACCTCCAAAAAGGATTGCAATCCTAAGTAACACCAGCGATACTGCTGAGGACATTATTTCCTGTGTGTCCATGAATATTGCCAACTAATAAACCTTTCAAATTAGAGCTCAGTAGTGCAAGTACTGTTGTTTTGCACCAAAAATAATTATGCTAATCGTGCTAATTCTGCATATGAAGCTTCCAAAGCATAAGTTACAACACTGAAACATCTAATTATATAGAAATCAAATCAAGAGAAGGCGATGTTTTTATTGTCAGAATCTTAACCATTTTAATACTTGCAGGTATTAATGTTCTGGATAAAACACATTCAGAAGTTGTAAAGATAGCTCACTCCGGGTCGGAGATACTTGAACTGGATGTAAGTGTTTTTCTAAGAACGATGTTTATTTCGATTTGATTTATTGAGTTTGAGAATGAGTGTAGTGCTGCACTGCTGCAGTCAATTTAGCGAGCCAATGCAAAAAACAAAAATACCATACATTACTGCCAACTGGCGACTGTTTTGTTTAATTTGCTTTCAAGGCGATCTTTATAAACACATCTATTTTGCTGTTTTGAAATACTGTATTTTTTGTTGTTATGTAGCATCTTTCCTCGCTATATGTTCGTTCTTCAGTTCAAACACTTTCAGATACAGATCTGGATTTAAACCAGCCTTATTCGTATAACAAATGGGCTTAATATCTAGTAAGATATCAACATTGGTTATTGAATGATTTGATTTATTTGTATTTAACATCATAGTTCATATTTTATATGTAAAATTTTGCGGTGTAATTTTTATTATGGATTATGTAGATGATTATTAACTATTGACTGCACAATTATAATCACACACTTCTTTTTTTTACTTTAAAATAGGGGTATCATATATGATACGTAAGTTAATATAATTATCATCGGTTATCTCATGTCAAGTTTTTTGCATTGTTTATGCTAAAATAACATTAATTTATATAAAACTATCGGGCCCGGCAGACGTTGTCCCGCCCTGATTATAAAAAAAAACCCTTGACAAATTATATACCAAAACGTTCCTTATGAATTATTTTATCCACTGGTGAAACCCGCTTGACAATCCGTTCAGTAGTTTTTGAGTTTATCGCGAACAGACAGACAGACAGACGCGGTAGGGGACTTTGTCAAGGATTTTTTTTTATAATTAGGGCGGGGCAACGTCTGCCTGGCCCGTTGTCAAGTCAAATATTCGAATAATTCGATTAATTAATATTCGATACGTAATTCGAATCGAACATAATTACCCGATTCGAGCATTATTCGCACACCCCTGATAATTTCCCCTTAACTTCGATGATCAGGTAGCGAGGACATGTGATGTGGTAGCAACATTAGCCCACGAAGGTGGTCCGGCAGCGTTGTACTCCGGGTACTTGTGGCGTGCAGCACCGTTAAGACCTCACCATCCACCGCGATGGACGCGAAGATGGTTCGTCCTAAAGAGAGACAACTGTCTCTACTATTATAAGACAGATTCGGTATGTTAAATATACTATTTTAACCAACATTTTTTAACATAATCTATACTGATACTAACAATATTATAAAACTGGAGAGTCTGTTTGTTTGGTTGGACGCACACTACTCTTAGAAATTATAGGTCTAATTTGAAAAATTCTTTCAGCGTTAGATTTCTCACATACTATCTGGGTATATGTTTGAGTGAGTCCCATGATAGTTTGAATTCACAACTGGAAACTGTATGTGTGTCTGCAATCGGGTTTTAGGTTTTTTCAAATACAATTGAAACCGGTGATAACCGATTTGGTGCAGGCGAAGTTGCACGGGTCAGCTAGTATGTTATAATACAAGTTATACGAACATTTTAACATTATCGGTATGAAAATGATGTATTATTGCGATACATGTACTAGATAGCCTAATATCCACTTAAGGGATTGTTGGGAGAAGTATCAAATCCAAAAAGATATATCAATCGTTTTGTATAGGTTGTTAATCTACTAATATTATAAAGAAGTAAAGTTTGTGAATTTGTGAGTTAGTGACATTGTGAGTTTGTGACGTAGTAGGTGGTAATGTCAGGAACTACTGGTCCGATTTGAAAAATTCTTTCAGCGTTATATAGCTCAGTTATTGAGGAAGGCTATATGTCATTACGCTAAGACCCAAAGGAGCGGAACGGAACACTAATGAAGAATGTTTCATAATCGTTTTTTTTTCCTTTTGAGAGTTTTTGTTGCGTTACTCCGAAGTAAATATTCCACGCGGACGAAGTCGCGGGAACATGTAGTTTCTTATAATTATTAAATATAAGTAACAATTAATAAATTATTTGTTTCTGTTTTGAGATTAAAATTAGGTAAATCGTCTTTATATATATCCCATATAATTATAACATTGAAGTCAAAACAAACAATTTATGTAGTTTCCATTTGCAACTGCGCTCCAATCTTTTATTATTGTCCGAATATTAAATTAACGAAATTTAATTAATTAAAATATCACCCGAGGTTTTGTGCTATAGTTAAATGGCCTTTATTTTGTATTTATTTTTATCAGAGCATCCATCCAGTAGGAGCTCTTATGTTGGTCAACTATCAGCTGACTGAGGAGGATGTTGGTAAAGCGCACGGGTTCCGACTGCAGCGCGGCGGCGGCGTGCGTTTGCAACTCGCGGCGGACACTGCGGAAGCCGCCGCTAGATGGCGCGCTGTCCTCGCACATGCTATAGATGCCAGCAATCAGGTATATCACGTGTTATATCTAGAAAGAAAGAAATACTTTATTGTTGGAACAACCAAACAATTAAATTAAATTACAGAAACTAATTAGACAGAAATAAAATACATTTTAAAAATGAGAAATAGATGTCCAACAATTGGCGAACCCATTCAACAAAAATCTGCAATACTGTAAGTAGTAGTACTGCAGCGCTGATTTTCGATGGGAGCCTATTATGAATAATAAACGGACGTTTAGTCGGTTATATTAAATATAATACAAAAATTTAAAAAATTAAAAATCTACAAAGTAACCATGAGATATATAACGGAGATACTCTTATGTAAAATTATAAAAAATCATCTATTGAGATACAATAAAATAGTGTTTCTTATAAGGAAAGTAATCACTGCCATTTATAAGTTCATGGTAGTCATATGAGAAGAAAATAAACTTTACAAAATATATTAACACGAAACCCTTTGTACGGGATACTAATTTGAAGGCAATATTGCTCTGTTATATAGTCCGGCTGAACGATTTTTTTAATTTGATTTGATAAAAAATAAGAAAAAATATTTGAAGTTATATTATGTGCGTAAATAAAAAATAAATGTTTTTCTAAGTATACAAAATAATTGTTGTGCCATTTTTATGTTCACGGTGCTAATATGACTAGAAAGAAATATAAAAACATATATCGCATAATATAAAAACTGAATGTCATTTACAGGATACTAATTAGAATTAATTTAACCAATTATTTAGATAACGTTTTGTATGGAAATACAAAGATCTATGTTTCTTGAAAGTATACACAATATTCACTGTGTCATTTTATGTAATAGTAGACAAAGGAACAGTTGGGTCACTTTATATTAAGTGATGACCACCGTCCATAGACACTAACAACATCTGGGGAGTCGAAAGTGCGTTACCAGCCTGTGTTTGGGGGAAAGGGAGGGAGGCGAGAGAGGAGAGGGGAGGTGCGACCTAATGGAACCACTTCACGTCGGTTTTCTTTGAGAGGGTGGTACTACCGCGGGCGAACCGACCCATTCATGCTAAAACCAGTAATACCTTCAGCGTGGCTCTACCACCTACAAAACCTAATGAACAGGACATGAATTTGAATTAACTTAAAAATTGAAATAAATTAAGTTACATTGTATAAATGTAAAGTTATTTTTATTTTGTATTATAAATATTTACTATATTTTTTTAGATACTTTAGAAAATCAACTTCAAATATGGTTGCCGTAATTCACAAATAATAGTATGGATATAGGTTTACTTAAAGGTAGTATAATGCCACGCTATTATCATAAAAGTGTATATTGCTATAATAAAACACGGTTTTGTATTGTGAATGATTTTTTATAGGTTTTTTTTTTCTTTGATTCTATTTTAGGCAACCTATTTTCCAGATTATTACTTTCGAGTAAGTAATAATAATATTGCCTTAATCGCTGCCTAATGCTTCGTCTGTAATCGTAGCACCATTTTGGTGTGATTTTTTTTTCTCGAACTGACTACACTATTGACGTAGCAAGGTCTTAACAGCTTCACCGGACTACAGTTTGTTGTGATATCTAGTTTATTTTAGTTGTGACACGAAATAAAGATGTGAAGTATGTTCAATATTACTTTAATATTGGTACTTAATAATTAAGGAATTATCGCATTTTTTAATTTCTTGAACTTCTCTTTTAGAGCTGATGGCCATAGGCAGGCAAATATCAATAGCCTATGCCACTCCCTAAAATTGAAACTTTGAATATAAGTAAAACTCCAACTCTGAGAATAGATAAACATTTTTTTCGTTTCCTGCAAATTTGGTCTCTATGCACTTATGATTTTATATGCCTCATATAATGAGAATAAAAATGAGCATAATCCTTACCCTCTTATCAATTTAAATTTAAAATCGAATAAGCTGGAACGCATCATGTACCAGCGAACATCATCAATAAAGATAAAGATAACATTTCTGCTATAAAACTTACTCACTAACCTCTAACTCATCTGAAATCCAGTTAAACTCGTTGTTTGGGAGATATTGTAAGGGTTCATTATAAGGGCAACCACACTAGACGTCTAAGGCACATTTAACTTTATGTTAGTATAGATTATTTTGCAGCAAAGATTGCACGCGAGCACTGTATAGCGGTATATTTGAGACACTAAGTACTACGCCAAAAAGCGAAGCGAGATATTTTATTTTTATCTATATATCTTTATATATAAATTTCTTCTGTCCGTGTGTATGTCACTGAACTGCCCCTAAACGGCTGGACCGATTTTGATTTTGTGCGCATGTCATGTTCAAGTGGATCCGAGAATGGTTTAGATTCACAATTGGAACCGGTAGGTGGCGCTGCGGTTGAAATTTAGATAAACTTTCTTATTATCAAGGCAGGACAACGTCC